>RWGZ01000333.1:169557-187767 GCA_009725065.1 Utricularia reniformis | reverse complement strand
AGCACAGGCTCTTCCAAAGTTGGAATGACCTGGAACTTGCCATCCTTCTCCAGTGGCTCGATCATCTTCCATCGCTCGTCCGAAGGGGAAAGCCCGAATGTCTGGATGACCTGCTCTCGCATGTTATCTAGATACTTCGCAGTGTAAACCCCGTGTATGTTGTCCGCTAAAGCGAACAACAACGGGGACTGAGCGAACCCCAGAACCGCCTCCCGAACCGAACCTTCGGCCGAAGTGCGGGCCATCGTCAATTCCTCCTCCAAGGTCGCCTTTTCTTCTTGGGCCCGAAGGAGAAGCTCGTTCAGCTTGTTCCTCTTCTCCTGGGCCCGACCTTGGACTTGGCTGATTTCCTCATCCTTGGCCCGCAGCTGGGCCTCCAGTTCGCCTATCTTCCCCTGAGCTATTTCTCCCACCTTCTCCAGCTCAGCAACTTTATCTGCTAAGAGGGAGACCTCCGTCCCTGCTCTTAGCAGCTCATTGTCCAATCGGTCACGGTCCGCCCGTACCGTGGTCAATTCCCCATGCTTTATTTCAACTTGCCTTTTTGCAAGGTCAAGCTGATCTTGGATTTTTTGGGATACAACGCTATCACCCTGGTTCTTCTCCACGGTGATAGCAGTTGTAAAAGCTTTCCTCAACATCTGCAAAAACAACATATTATTAAAATTCAAGCTTCGGGCCTCCACGTTAAGCAAAAATCACCTTGGATGTGAGGTCAAGGAAGCTCTCCATTATGTCTTCACCAGTAACGTCCGCCTGGACGTTATCTGGGTTCTGCTCGCCAAAAAGGCGGAAGTCCTTCACGAAGGCTCTCCGCCAGGAGGATAACTTCCTCCCCTTGCTGAACCTGTCCAACGGGCCCAAAGCAATCCCCCAGTCGGAATTGGTCTTCGGGCCTAGGAAGGCTCCTTCAAAACAATCCCTTTATTAGGGACCGGAGCGCTGCCCCCCTTTTTCTGCTTCTTCGGCGCCGGCGGGGCTTCTACCTCGGCCACCCTCTTCCCTTTCCCTAAGGGGACCGGCGGCAGGAAGACATTCGGCTTAAGTTGGGGACCGGGGAGAACCTTCTCCACGGGAACGGCTCCCTGCAGCAACAAAGTAATTGTTTCAGTATTAATAAACGAGGCATTACCGATCTGATAGAGGCTGGATAAGCTCAGAGAGCGAATCCGGGCCTTTATCACCTCCTCCAGCACTCCAAATACCCGAAACGCAGGCCCATCTCCGCTTGAGGGCTGCCCTGAACAGCGAAGGGTCAATGTACCCTTGCTGGTTGTTTGGATCGGGGGGTTCCCTGACCCCGAAGGGACCACCGTCCCCCCGTTGCTGATTCACTGGCTTCAGCACTGCCCGACGCTTCCCTTTGTCCTTCAGAAGGACGGACCGAAGCTGCTGCCATACGTTTAAAACGTGAGCTCGGCATTGTTTCAGTTGAATCTGCAAAACAACTACATAAGGATCAGGAAAGATAAAAATTTAAACATTAATTCATACCCGATCCTTCTGATGGATCTGAATATGAACTAGAAGATAGAGCCCCCTTCGGGGCTGGGGCTCCGGTCCTACCCGCAACACCCATCTCTATTAACCTTCTCTCCCGAAGCAGATCTATTCGCCAAAGGCGAGCTTCGGGAGGGGGGAACATCGCAAGTGTGTTTGCGGTGTCCGTGCGGGAGGGGTTGAACCTGCCTCGGTCCAACTGACCTATGCGTGGGTGGGTAAGGCGCGGCCATACATTCAACAGATCCTCTTTGGAGACTGTTATCCATACATAGCAGGCCTCCCACGCATGGAGAGACTCCTCCTTATCTACAATCGCGCACTCTTTGGTGCGCACCACTATGTAATATAATTTGCGGCATCCCAACAGACCTTTCCCCTTTCGGGACCCAATCAAAAACATATTAAAGAAATGTTCTAAGGTTGGGGCTCGATTCTGTTGGTGACAATAAAAGATAAACGCTATAATATACACATAACTGCCCGGGAACAACGCAAAAGTAGGGCAGTGAATCTCCTTAAGTACGGCCGCTACAAAGAGATGTAGCGGAAAGCGAAGCCCGCACTTAAGGGAGGCGTAACTAACCGGAAGGGCCGATGCCGGCACATTCATTTCCGCCTGAAGGAAACAGGGAACATCTTCCCATCCCTTCCAGATAGAGTAATCTGCCGGGATTGAAAACCTAGACCTAAATTCCTCAATGTCCAACTCAGACATAGAGGGATAACGCATTTTATGAGGAGCCATAAGCGTTTACCTTAGAAAGAAAAGATTGAAAGGCGGTTTGACGAAATAGCGGTTGAGGACACAAAGCTTGACTGCAAATTCTTTCTCACGAGAATGACGATGAGAAGAAACAGTGCCCAAAACCCCGATTTAAATATTAATCTCCCAACCAATGGTGCGCTGCCACGTAATACTGTCCAAAACTGTGACAATACGGACCGCACTCATCACGCCTCTTGAACTTTCGAATGTGAAGAGGCGCGGGCCGAGATATTAATATTTAAAGAATATCAAGGGTAAAAAGATAATTTAAACCTACGTTATCAAATTTTAAAAGTAACCGACCCATTCACTAAGGCAAAGATCGGTCCCTTGGACTCTCACTATCTACAGGTACGGTCCCCACTTCTCATGAATGTATAAACATCATGTGATCGACCTTGTATCACCTCTGCGATTGGCTATCAAGCCCGAGGGGATAGTGATGAGAACTCTAGGACCGGGTACCCTGTGATGGGTTAGGCCCGATAATAGTTGGGCCGACTTAAATAGTCAAAACGAAATCCTACAGCCCACTTACATCTTTAGGGAAGAACGGCCCGATGTTCAACACGGAGGACCGAAGATAACCTTAGAAAATAAAAGCGTTATCTGCCAGCTGGCGTCGGGGTTCGGTCCGAGCGGTTACAAAACGGTTACAGGCTCACGCGTTCCACGCTTCGGGCCCTATCACGTTTATCACGCTTCTGGCCCGATCACGCAGACCACGCCTCGGTCCCAGCCTCGTTTTACATCCCGCGATAACAACCTCTAACAAACTTGTCAGAGGCTGTTACAGGACGTGGATTACACTCGCCGGCGACTCTATAAATACATGGCAGGATGAAGGAAATAACAGGGCCTTTTCGATGCAGAAGAACAGGCAGAAACTCTGCCAAAATTCTTACTGCTTACTTTACCTCGTCATTTTCATTAGCCCCTTTGTATAAACTATGATTTATTTTCATTAGTAAACAGGCTAGGAGCATTACCTGCTCTTAGTCGAGTGGTTTTCACCCCAATTCCTGGGGTTTCCACTATATATCGATGTGTCTTTATTTTCTTATTGTTTTTGAATCGTTCTCCACATATAATACAAATAAAACCAAGTTCGTTTGTTGAACGAACCGGATGACTGTTGGTACCCCTAAAAAGGGACTATAACAGTTTGGCGCCGTCCGTGGGGACGATTTCTCTAATCCCATTTGAGTTTTCTACCTGGGATAGGATAATCAAAGGCATGGCAACTGGAACTCCGACAAATGATGGTGACGTGCTTCCCGACAGTCTCCCAGCACCAATATTCACTTTACAGGATCTGGAGGCTGTCGTTAGGAAGGTGGTACTGGAAATTACGTCGGATAGAAGTGGAACAGAACCACCGGCTATCTCAAGCCCTGTTCCCAGAAACAGAGGATATGAAAGTGATCCTGACGAACGCAGCACTGATGAGGAAGAAACCTTCAGGCGTGGCGTCAACACGAGGAGGACTAGATATCGATCTACTCCTCCCCCTCCGGCCAGAGCTCTAACTCCCGCTCCTGGAAATGACCAGGAGCAGATGCAGTGACGAATAGATGAACTCACCAGGGAGTTGGAGAATATGCGTACATTGAAGGATTGCGAACCGAATTTGGGACGCAATCCTGGCATATTTAACAGGGCCATGGAGGCTCCTATCACGCGAAGTAAGGATGACGATTGGTGGCATAATTTACATGCACTTCAAACGTCATCCCAGCAAACTGAAGGCGTATCAGCCGCCTTGGGAGATTTGATGCTCCCCTTTTCTGAAGAAATCTGGGCAGCGGTCCCAGATCGGCATTATCGCAACCCCGAGGGGTTGCCGACATTCCGAGGCGATGGTGATCCTATTGATCACGTCGCTGATTTCGAGTTACGGATGGGAACGGTTCGGGCCTCGGATTCATTGAAGTGCCGCATCTTCGCGGCAGGATTGCAAGGCGATACCCGAACCTGGTTCAAAAATCTGCCGGCCCGATCCATACAGTCGTTTGGTGGATTTATTTTGGCTTTCTCAGAGCAATTCGCTCCAAATGTAGGACCGCCCCGAAGTAGGCAGGAACTATATCAGCTAAAGTATATCCCGGCGAAAATGAGTCTTCGGTTCTTCATGGAGAAATTCAACAGGACCGCCCGGGGTATTAAACTCGAACTTCGGGACAAAATCGATATTCTACAGCAGGTCCTAGGACCATGCGGCCTTTCGGCCAGCTTAGTGAAGAGCCCACCATCCACCTTGGGAAAACTTCTTCAGAAAATCAACAAGTATATTAAGGTTGATGAAGCGCTGGGGCTTGGCTATCGGAAGCCTAGCGGGAATTTTGAGCCCGCAGGTGATCATAGGGTTTCATACCCGAAGAAGCAGTCGCGAGAAGTAGCGGCTGTGAATGAAAAAGATGTCCCCCGAAGCAGGAGGACCATCGGGTGTATTGCGAGCTCCATCATAATCGCGATCACCCGACCCTGAAGTGCCCGCTGTTGAAAAAGACAGTGGAGGCGATGAATAAAGAAAAGCCCAACCGAAACAGTCAAAAGGGCAAGCGAGCTGAATCCCCTAGAAAGGGCCATCAGGGTGACGATCGTCACAGGCCGCGGGGAAGAGATAACCGGGGACAGCCCCGGAATTATAATGATCGGACGGAGGACCAAGGTCTCCTCCGCCTGAGCAGGAAAGAGGCCAACACGGTCATGAGAACCGTGGTCAGGGCCGAAGAAGAAGATGGCGGGGCCGTGGCGGCAGAGCCCCGCGAAATGAAGGTGGGAGACAGGAGCAGGCTGCTCCCCCACCAGCAAATACTGGTGCCCAACCTCCTCAAAATGAGGCGGCACCCAGAGATGTGGCCGGAGATATTTATGTTATCTCCGGTGGTTTGAGAATAAATGAATCGGTCCGAGACCGAAAGAGAATTGCACGCGGAGACTCCGCTGAGAGCTCCGAGTCTGTCGCACTGGTGAAATATGATCCAGTGGAGCGGTCCTCCTCATTCAGAGAGGACATTACTTTCACTTTGGCAGATCGAGAAGGGATAATCGATCCCTGTGACGACCCCTCAGCATTACTGGGGTCATCGGAAATCGCCGTGTCCACAAAATCTTAGTGGACACGGGTGTCTCGTGCAATCTGATGAAGCGTGAGGTCGCTGAAATGTTGGGAGCTGTTGCTCATTATCTCCCGATCGNACGTTTATCACGCTTCGGGCCCGATCACGCAGACCACGCCTCGGTCCCAGCCTCGTTTTACATCCCGCGATAACAACCTCTAACAAACCTGTCAGAGGCGGTTACAGGACGCGGATTACACTCGTCGGCGACTCTATAAATACATGGCAGGATGAAGGAAATAACAGGACCTTTTCGATGCAGAAGAACAGGCAGACACTCTGCCAAAATTCTTACTGCTTACTTTACCTCGTCATTTTCATTAGCCCCTTTGTATAAACTATGATTTATTTTCATTAGTAAGCAGGCTAGAAGCATTACCTGCTCTTAGTCGAATGGTTTTCACCCCAATTCCTGGGGTTTCCACTATATATCGCTGTGTCTTTATTTTCTTATTGTTTTTGAATCGTTCTCCACATATAATACAAATAAAACCGAGTTCGTTTGTTGAACGAACCGGATGACTGTTGGTACCCCCTAAAAAGGGACCATAACAAAACCCATGACTCGCGAGTTTTCGCTCAAAAAGTCGCGAGAACATGCGTCCATGCCCGTAGTCGTGAGATTTCGTCATATGGACACCCGACTCGCGAGTTTTCATCACTTGGCCCATGCAGTCACGACATTGTGCATGTAGTCGCGACATTGTGTCAAAATGTCGCGACTAGTATCCTCATCCACGAGATTTTGTATGAATTCGCGAGTTTTTGCCAAAAACTAGCGACCACCTTGATTTATGGTGCGACATAGTGGATTCGATCATTTTTCGTTACGTTTTCATCCGAATTATCATTATCTCATGATTGTACTTGTATCCATTGATTATCATAGTGAAAACCAAGGTAGAGCTATGCTCTCCCGAGGACGTAAGCTCACACATTGTGGGCCCAACCTCGTATATCGCTCGTGTCCCCACAATAATTGAATTATAAATTATAAAAGAAATCGACTGATCATAAACAAACGCTCTAAAATATTTTTAGACGAGATCAGTTTGGTGCCGTCCGTGGGGACCCGAGACTTAATCCCATTGAGAGCTCTTGTGATGAGCTTGGAGCTTGTTATGTATTGTAAGGATACGAGATTCCTAGCATGAGAGTGATATAGATGAAGAAAGTGTATCGGATTGCAACCCTTATGTAGTAGAAGACGGAAGGAATGATATTTTACCGGAGACTCAATAAGTGACACCGGAAGAGTCCTCAGTATTGGGAACATCTAACCAACCTCCGGAGCGGGATTTCATCCGGAGGGGATCTATTTATGAGTGCATTGAAAGATTATCATATAACATGAACATGTGCCGAAGACATGCCAAAGGGATGAAAATGTTGCAAAAAAAAGTCGGGAAAAAGCCGATTTTTGGCATTTCGAAAATTTCATGGGAGACTCCATTTTATGTCTACAATCACATGGTGATGTGGCGGTATAATATTTTCCAGGTCGGATTTCGGTAGCATTTTACTATTCCATTTCGGTCCATTTATCGAAAATTTGGAATATTTTGAATGATTCAAAGGATTTCACTCTATAGCAGGGATATATTGGAGGTTAATATGGTCTTCGGTTATAAAGAAGATGGGTATATGGCGAACATGCTCGATACATTTACATACCTCCGCTTGCGAGGGTGATTATCCTTCATAAGATCGACATATATTGAAACTCCTAAGGATCTCCTCAACATTGACTCTTTAGATCCATGTCAGTTTGATGAACTTCAATGACATGACCATGCACTTTGCCTGATATTTGGAATGACTTACTCTACAATAATTCAATTAGTTGCCGATATTTTCTACTATTTCATATTAGGAATCAGGTATGAGTTTTAATCGGAACGATAGAACGATGCCTCGGAGGTATTGTGTGGTTTTCTATCCAGTTTTGTAGTGGTTGTGTGTATTGCGTGGAGCACTTGTGAAACACGTGAACCTCAAATTGCGAAGGAGCGGATGCGTAGTGGCATTAGGAGGATTTATCTGCGTGTTGTTTAATGGTATAAGTGTGCGCCGAGTCGTTGGTGAGAATAATAGCCACGGAAAGTTGGAGGTCCCAAGTCAACATGAGTTAATTGACCGGGAAAAATAAGAGGTTATATTAGTATATGCGGATGGTCATGTGGAATATGTTGGTTCCCAAGGATATGTGATGTTATCAATAGCAATTATATGACCACGATCCTAGTTCTGATTTGTGAATTTTTGAAGGATTATTACAACTTTTATACTACGTTTCGACAGCGATAATGTAAGAAATGAAGTTCGTAGCAAAATGAGAGGTTATGAAGAACATGAGAAAAGTTGATCGTCGTTGGTTTTTTGAGGATCCATAGTAAATTATGGAAGAGCTTTGCCTCAGATAAACACAATATATCAAAAGTACAATTAATTTTTAATGAACGTAATTTAATTAAAAGTACATATTTATCTTTAAGATAAAAAATATAATTTACTCAAACTAATCGATTTATACTTCTTAACATTCAGAATTAAATCAATTGAGTTTTACATCAATGTCAAATATAGATTAAATCGATACTTCTTTAATTATCCACCTAAAAAATCATAGTCGCACAATTGAAAAATTAAGAAGATAGATAGTCTCACCTGAAAAGTCTTTGGTAACGAGATATTCTATCGTTATGAGATAAATGCAATGTTTTCATAATATAATTTCATAGTTAAATTAATTCATTTAAAATCAAACTCTAACTCATTCTATTATCATTTTATAAATATTACGTTCATTTTTCAAGTTGATGTGTATCTGCATTTTTTAGTTTCTTTTTTAGGTTAGAAAATTTGTGAAACACTCGTAAAGTTGATGTCGGTCCCGTCGGAATGCTATCGCCCTTATATTTGGTGAAATTTTTTAATATATTTTAATTGAAATCAATATATATTTATAAATTGTTTTATTATAATCATAATTTATATTTTGGTACGTCTTTGTAAAATAAGTTATTAAAAATTAGATCACCTAGTTTTGGAATAAATTATATATATAATGAATGTTTCAATATTTATTTGATTTATCTTTACCTATAAAAAATAAATTAATATAAAGGTTAAAATATACATTGTATTAATATCACAATAAGATTACCGTAGTTTTTTAAAACAGTTTTCTAAAATCCGATCATAGTTATCACGGTCGGCTCAATGCATTGTTATCCGATAATAATAATAAATATTAATTATTATGTATATTATTTATTTGATTTCATTTCAAATTTCAAACTTTTCAATCTTTTTTATACAGATTTTGCTAAGAAGGATGGTGCTTTTATTAGAGTGGATTTATAATATTATAAATTTATAATTTTTTAATAATATTATTAAATTTCGAAAAAACTTTTTAATTGCTCAATTTTATTATGTACAATTATATTATTTCTAGTAAATTTTGAATCATTTGGATTCATTTGGATTTTGACAAATCCATCGGATTGGACAAAAAATATTTTTAGATTTTGAATCGGATTTGATTTGATTTTATTTTATTTTATTTTTTTGGATTAGTTTTGGATTTGATTAAATCGACTCCAATCCAATCTATTGACACCGGTGGGTGTAGGTATGAGTTTTTTTTTACAATTACTATTATGTATATACATATTTTTTTTATAATGAAGATCAGAAATCACATTTTTTGCTCTGTCCGCTCGGCCTTGCCTCTGCCCTAGCCTTCAGCCGTTTTCGCCCCTTGATCGGCTTTTATCATCCGTTGCTGCGCTGATTCAGGATTATCTAGAAGATAAATATGGAGGAAGGAATGGGGATTCCATCTTGTGAACCTAGAGATGTGGGAGAAGAATCTGAGTTTAATTCCGTAGATGAAGATATCTCTTTTTTGTGTACCTTAGATGACCTTTTCATACAAGTTGAGAAGGGAGAAATCCCATCATTTGATACTCTGAAAAGGGAGGACTATGCTGTGCCTAGATTGTTCAAATTGATGAGGTTTCACGGTTGTAGATTATAGTTTTAATATGATTCTTTCTTTAAATGCCATTTTTCTGTTGTTTTTACAGAGATATAGTGTCTCACGTTGCCCATCTTCATTCTGAAAGAATTGTCCATGGGAATCTCAAGCCGAAAAATGTGCTGATATTCACTGGAACCTCGCTCTTTGCAAAAGTTTCTGAGGATACAGCAGCAGGTAACTTACCATTTTGAATGTTTTGAATGCAGTGAAGGAATAGGTGGAATTATTTTTATTGAGAGCTCTAATATAGTATATGAAGCTCATACATTTGCGTATGACTATTTTTACCTTTTTTATGTTTTGATCTGTTAATTTTGTTACAGGATCTTCAATTTATACATGTCAAACTTATGAAGATGATTTATATGCTCTTGGTTGTGTCTTGTTTTTCTGCATTTCTCGTGGTCAGTATCTCTTATGTACTTCTTGTGGCAAGCATCCATACGGAGATGATATTTCATTTGACTCTTCGATTCAAAAGAAAATTTCATACCGTTACGGAGTACATACTACTCCGGAAGCATTGGATATAATCTTCCAATTAGTTGATATTTCCCCAAATAAAAGGTAGTATTTCTAATTATATTTACTTTTTTTATGTTGAGATTTTCCTGTAAAAATAATTGTTGTGCTCATTAATTATTTGGGTTGCAGGCCAAGAGCAGCACAAGTTCTTGATCATCCTTTTTTCTGGGATGCTGAGAAACGTCTTGATTTTCTCCGTGATGCAAGTTCCATTGTGGACAATGTAACTGGAGAAACAAGGATTGCTCTTTTGAAATCATTAAGGAATGTAACTGGTACTGCTCTAGGTAACAAGTGCTTTGACATTGATCCCAACTATGTTACCGGTGCATTGGGCCACATACTCAGAGATAATTATGAGAGGTATGAGAGATACCCGGCAGTGCAGGTATTTCAATCCATCTTGTGCCATTGTTCTATGTGCTTTATTGAATTCTAATTTCGTTTTGAACTACCATATGGGTGTGCTTATTTTAGAATAACGTTGAATCACCTTTGTACCTTATTTATTTTAGCATTTTCTGCTTATGTTAGGTGTATAAGGTGGTTAGATATGATCAATCAGATCAATCAGAAAGTATATAACCGTCTAGACCGATCAATCAGATCGGTCCTCGAAGCAGTGGGCCATCACTGAGCATGGGCTTTTGGCCTAAGCGGGCCCTCGGGTCCAACCATCCTTATCGGGTCAATCATTTACTAAAAATTGGATATGGGATCTTCGAAAGTCTCATCACTAGCTTCTCGGACTTTATTGTCATCATTTAATGGTGATATGAGTTCGATCGGTTGACGAGCGGAGGACCGTGCCCTAACGGGTTATAATAGCGTCCTTGAAAACTGATCATGTACTTAGAAAATTTTTAGAATGTTAGTTTTTAAATTCAAAAACTGTAACGGTCATGGGCAAGTCGTCGTACTATGGCCGCCTGCAACAATGATGTGTCGCTTTGTGAATGGCCAGTGTGAGAATATAAAGGCTGGGATTTGGGTACTCTGCGACCATCGTTGCCACTTTTGCGAGAAATCCCAAGCCCTAGCATTCTTTGGTGGTTTCGTTCCAGCGTTCCTAAATCTTTACCTCCTTCTCATACTTTAAGGAAATCATCCATGGCACCTTGTAGGACTAGATATCCCATTGTTTCTGATATTGACATCGAAGAACTTCGGGTCAAGTTCTCCATACCTGCCTACTATTCCATCTGGAGGGGGAAGGAAGACATTCCATGCTTCCTTCCTGCTCAGATGAACGTTCATGCTAACGCCCTTCCCGTTAGCTATGCTTCCCTGAAGTGCGGTTTGCGTTTTCCACTTCATCCTTTTGTTGCGGCCAAGCTCGGCCGATTCACTGCCTGACTTAAGCTTTTTTCCGGGCAGCTATGTGTATATAGTCACATTTATTTTTTATTGCTATAGACAAGGGTAGAACCTGTTAAGTGTGGATATCAGTATTGGTATTGATCGGTCACACTTGTATGATGATCAGCAATGTGGTTGATCGGGGCACACATGGAAGACGGGATGGTCGGTATTGGTACCGATCGGTTTAGGACCGAAGTACGCAATACCGAATATAACAAAGGGACCGAAGCAATCGGTAGAGGACCGAAGCCTGTGATCCGAAGATATGAGATGGAGGCAATCGGTCGAGGACCGAACTGAGATATGGTGGGGCCCACTGGTCAAAGATATCGGCAATTATGGAAGGAGATATTGAAGGAAATAATATCATATAAAATCTATATATATGGACGCATATATATGATTTGATTATGGATAATCATATATGGAGATATGATAAAATATTAGGAATATTTGTTTGTTACCTTAATATCTCAACCACATCATCTATATAATAGAGTCTTAGAGTTCATTGTTATGTACTTCAATACTCTTGTATTCCGGATTCCCTCTTCGTGTGTGTGTGTTGTAATCTTCCCAAGTGATAGTGAATTTGGCCGTTTCCGCCGGTCACGTGGTTTTTTCCCATTCCAGGTTTCCACGTTAATTTCTTGTGTCGTTGTTTTCTCTTTGTTTTAATTCTCAGGTTCTACTTAATCTATCGAGATTGTTCGCACACGTGTTAAATCCCCAACAATTGGTGGTGGCTGTGGGGTAGTAGTGGTGCAATCGGCGATGGGTGACGATAAGGGAAGCCTAAGGATGTTTGATGGATCTGATTTTGCTTATTGGAAAATGCAAATCCGCAATACCCATTATCGGAATGATCTAGGGGAAGTACTAGAAGAAAAGAAGCCGGAAAAGATGGAGGATGCGGATTGTCAGAGATTTGATCACAAGGCGTTGGCGATCGTTCAACCATCGTTGTCGAAGAAGGTGGCGTTTAACTACAACAAACATACAACGACTTACGATATGATGAAGGCGTTGTCCGATATGTACAAACGGCCTTCATCGACAAACCATGTGCTCTTGAAAAATCAGTTGTATACCATGACGATGGGAGAGGGTGCCACCATTGCAGAACATCTGAATGATTTCTGCAATCTTACCAACCAGTTGTCGCTGGCTTGACATGTCATGCATGATGACACGCAGGCCGTTGCCGTTCTTGGTACCATGCCTGAAAGCTGGTCGACGACGGTTGATATCATCAGTAGTCAACCGGGGAAACTCAATTTTGACGATGTGTGGGCTCGACTCATCAGTGAAGAATTGAGACGAAAGCATAAGGGGGATACCAAAAGTAATGCATTGGTGGCAGATTCTTCCAGGGTTCGGAAGAATAACCAAGGGCAGAATGGCGAGAGCATGGCATGATCGACGAATCGAGGGAAGTCGAAGAATTGGGGTGAGCCCGATTGTTGGAGCCGCGGGAAGAAGGGACATTTCCGTAGGGAATACAAGGAGTCGAAGAAGGAAGAGAATTCAGCATCGGTAGCGGCTGAATCTGACGATGCACTTGTACTCTGTCTCGAGAGTCGAGTGGAGTCATGGGTGGTTGACTCAGGTGCATCTTTTCACTCATATTTTAATCAGAGGTTGTTTAAGTCTTTCAGAGCAGGGAATTTCGGGAAGGTTTATCTTGCCGATGGGAAGTTCCTGGAGATCACAGGTCAGGGTGATATACCGATCCGATCCTCAAATGGTTACTGTTGGACCCTGGAGGATGTGATGTATATACCCGGACTGAGTAAGAAACTGATATCGGTCGGACAGCTGGATTCCAAGGGGTACCGAATGTCTTTTGGGAGCGGTCGGTGGAGAGTGACCAAAGGAGCTTTGATCATTGCTAAAGGAATCATGTCAGAAACTTTGTACTTGGAGAGACCGATAGAGCCAAATGGGGACCGATACACTCTCACTTCAATGGAGATCGATCGGTCGCATGGGGACTGATCCACTGAGGACCGAAGGAGGTTGCTAAAGATGTGGCAAGATAGCCTTGGCCACATGAGTGATAAGGGCATGAAGATCATGACCCGGAAAGACTTATTGCTGACCTTTGAGGACAAAGAGATCGGATTCTGTGAGGATTGTGTGCTTGGCAAGCAGAGGAGAGTAACCTTTATGAAGGTGAAGCGGGATCTGAAAACCAGCAAGTTGGAACTCGTGCATACCGATGTATGGGGTATGGCACCGGTCGAGTCCGTTTGAGGCTCGAAGTACTACTTCACCTTCATTGACGACTGTACTTGTAGGGTATGTGTCTATTTTATGAAGAAGAAATATGATGTGTTCGAGACATTCAAGAGGTAGAAAGCAGAGGTGGAGCTCGAGGCTGGAACCAAATTGAAGGTTCTGAAATCAGACAATGGAGGAGAGTATTACGGTGAGGAGTTCAGATGTTACTGTTTGGGGAATGGTATTTAGCTGGAGCGATCAGTTCCGAACAAGCCAAGGCAGAATGAAGACCAGACGACATATGACAATGTCGAAGAAGTCACTCATGTGTTGAGGCGATCAACCATGGAGAGGAGATCATCCGATCGTTACACTTATGCAATGTATCATACATTGCTAACTGATGATGGCGAGCCAGAGAACTTCCGAGAGGCTGTGTTGAGTCTCGTGAGCAGGAAAAGTGGGAGCTTGCTATGGAGGACGAAATGACGTCCTTGTCAAAGAACAAGACTTGGGTCTTGTTGACTGCCGAAGGGACATCGAGTCTTCCTTAATTGGGTCTTCAGAGGTCGATGGGTCCAAGAGTTACGAGTCATGATTTGTAGTCGAAGGATTCTTGAAGAATGGAACTGACTATTCCAAGGTACTTTCACCGGTCGACCATTTGGGTGATTGAGTAAAGTGGCTGCGAAGAATATCCATTCTTGACGGATGGATGGGAAGACTGTTTTCTTCTATGAGATTTAGAGGAAGAAATGCACACCCGAGTGGTTTTAAGGTGCATTGTATATTGAAACAAGCTTATCGGCAGTGGTCGACTCCCCAATGACCGAACGGGGACTCAGGAGGAATGAGTCGGACATTAGTTGTTATCTCCGAATGGGCAAAAGTACATACATAATCCTTCTAATGTATGTTGATGACATGTTGATAGCAGAGGGTGACATGGAGGAGATAAACAAGTGATGTGAGAGTTGTCCGAAGCATTGGAGATGAAGGATCTGGGACCGGTCAAGACTCTCGGAATGAGGTTCGCGAGAGATGGGTACACTTCCCTTGTCCCAGGATAATACAAGTGATCGATCGAGTTCATGAAGGAGACTTGAAAGCAACTGAGACACCTTTGAGAGCACACTAGAAACTCTCAAAGAAGCGAAGCCGATGATTGACCAGGATGCCGAAGAGATGAAGAATGTGTCCTACTCTTCAGCGGTCGACTAAGATGTGTGACGTGGTCTATGTGAGACCAGACATTTTCCATGGAGTTGGAGTCGTGAGCAGGTTCATGTCGAACTGGAAAGGAGGATTGGGATGTAGTACTCTGATTGCTACGAGACATCTATGCGGGAGCTATGTTGTAAAGGACCGATCGTCCTAACAGGGTACGAAGATGACGACTGCATGAGATTGCTAAGTATGGGGATCGATTGACGATCGGCTACACTTAGGTGATGATCGACATGGGTGTTGATCATAGAGATCGGATGATGATCGGTATGTGTACCGATCAGTAAGATCTGAAGACAGTCGGCGGTACAGTTGTTGGAGGCCAAAATTGCAGGTGTGTGCCATTTCGAAGGAGGAAAGGAGATTGTGTGACTCCAGAATTTCTTGATGGAGATTGGTAAAGGGACCGATCTGCGGACTTTGTACAGTGACTCATGATGTTTGACAGGAGTATGTCTTTAGGGATAAATGGAGTTAGGATAAAAGGAAATACAAAAGAAAGAAAAGAGGAATGTGGCATGATTGAATCTCTAACACACAAACTGCTTTTTAGCATTCTATGTGATTATGTGAATGTTGATTTTACTGGTGTTGATTGGATATGAATATCGTGATGAGCTTTACATAAAAATGTTCTATATTGAGTCTATTTTACAGGAAAGTCATGGTTTTTATGAGTTAAACATAAGAGCTTCACGAAATCTTACGTTGTTCAAAGTGCTGCTAAACTATTTTTACTTATGAGGCAGCGACAAATGTTCATGTTTAACGATTTAACTGAAACGATTGGGAGCTCTAAATGAAATGATTATTTTTTCATGTTATAGCCATATCAATAAGGTTTCCAAAGAGTATATGTTCATTATTTTATGAGGTCATTTGGACTCTCATTTTGTATCTGGTGTAAGGAGTGTCAGTTTGCACTATGTGAAAATTCTATGTTATGTGATATATATAAAATTAAGATTAGAGGGGGATGGTGGACACACGGCCCTAGCAATATGGTTATTCCATGGTATGAGCTAAATGTCAGGCTAGCTTGAGAATGAGATTATGGGATCCAAGATATGATATGATATGATACCACATGTTATTTTATGTTATGGTTGATCCTCTCGGGTGTTATGGGAGGGGGGCATCTACTGTCCATTCGTCAAGGTGGGGCACAGACGCATGATCTCTTGACATGTGGTGTGGCCAACTCCATGGGTCCGCAGTGGACTGAGACAGGTTACCAATCTTGAACCATGCTGACAAATATAATGAAAGAAGTGTTGTTTTATGTACTTATGTTTATTATGCATCTATGAGTATGTGTTACAATTCCAATGCATGTGGTAATATTTGTTTCAGATTCATCCTACCCCAGGTCATACAAGATTATGATAGCCGGTATTAAAGATCAGTTGCCAAAGGGATAAAGAAATGAATTTGGATAAATTAGTTTGTTTTTCATATCATATGTTATATTGTAATTAGTATATGAATAAAATTATGGTTTGCAAAGTGCTTTTGAAGCTAGATGTGATTTAAAAATAATGAATGACACGTGAGATTATTACTGAAATTTGAAATGAATTCATATGTATGAAAGTTAAGTTATTGTCTTGTGTTCAATCGTAGTGGTTGAGCACGGCATGTCAGGTTTCAATGTAAGTATGTATGTTTAAGTTGGGGTGTGACAAGCACAAATTTAACCAATGAATGAATAGTGACAAGTATTGATATACTCCAACAATACATGTATATAGATGGATCTGGATGCATACATGAAAATTCCTCATATTTTGAAATTATTTTTGACTCGGTAACACACCGGCTAATTTGAAAATTATCTACTGGACGATGAGAAGTAATTTGATTTTCTATTCTAGTAAATCTTATCTTACTCTCATCTTTATCTATTCTAAATGCAATAGACTACCTCTTACATAACATTCTCCCAGTTGATTGGTCTCGCAAAACCTTAAATGGATACAAAATGGAGTCATAAAAAGAAAGGATTTCATTTCTTTTGTTTGAAAAAGACCAAGGGATCACGCCTATAAAAATACTTCTCATAAGTATGCTACTCTGAAATAGATGTTCTCCGTTTATATTTGTAACCTTGTAAGTTTTTTCTCTCATCATGATCATGATTACGCATGCATCATCCCATTTACGGTCCATTTTGCGAACGTGCTTCGAAGCCTTAGCTTTTTTCAACGATGTTTCCAACTTTCCATGACTGTGGTCAAACTTATTATTATGCATCCTCGGCATTCAATTTTTGCAAACATCCATCCTTATTAATGTTTTCTCATATATCTTCAATATATTGTAATTCACATTTTTTCAATATGATTGCTCTCATTAGATTCAATTTCATAACATTTTGGACTCGATTTCTTAATAGGAGTTTCTATAGATTTCAATGGAGGAATATGAAATATTGTATCTAAAATCATATATGGGATACAAAACACTTGTGGAATCAATTCGATAGCTCTTCTTCAAATGGCTCCAGCACTTGCTTTATCTTTCCCGCATCAACAGCTTCAAGGCTGCACGGTTCCCACTGCAGCAACATTTCTCTATTCATTTCTTCTATTTATGCATTGTGAGAAAAATAAGGAATGATGATGCCTTACGTTTGGTGCATTATCCTTGTCAATCATCACAGCTCTGATACCCTTATGAAGAAAAAAATATCATTTTATAATGAAATGCACGAAAAATGAGTAATCAAATGAGAGAGCACCTCATAAACATCAGCTGAGATCAAGGAGCGAAGAATATTGATCGTGATCCTGAACTCTTTCTTGAAACAGTCTCCCAGATTCTGTTTTCTTCCTTCACGAATCTATATATTTTCACATAGAAACTTCATTAACAAAATGCTAATCTAACTTCACTATGTTTGAGGGAGAATCATTACCGACTGTAGAGTAATCTTGAGAGCTGTTGGAGATGCACGTTTTAGACCTTTAAGAATTGGAGCTATCCATCCATTTCCTTCTTTGCTCCCCTCAGCTTTCTACAAGTATCTGCTTCAAATTTCCAAGGGGTGTAGAAAGATGAAGTTTTTAGAAGGGGGTTCAATAAAAAGATGTTTATAGACGAATAGTATTCCAGATAGTTAAGAAAATAAAATAGATGCCTCATTCTCAATACTTCCTTATCTTATATCGACCGTTAAGCAAAAATCTAATTCAAATTCTCACTTTTCACCAAAGGTCTTCAGTTCCAAATTCTCTATCACCAAAGGTCTTCAGTTTCAAAATTGTTAAGAGTAAAAAAAATCTACTCCATGATGTTTTGTAGTTAGGTAGGGATACCGCTGGTATACGGTTGCGTAAAGAAAGGAAAACAAGAATTTGTACGTGGGAAACCCGATAACCGAGAGGAAAACCCACGGGGCACCAAACCCAGGTAAAATTTAGTATGAACTTTAG
>RWGZ01000333.1:2642-158533 GCA_009725065.1 Utricularia reniformis | reverse complement strand
ATCTTCGCGGCAGGATTACAAGGCGATGCCCGAACATGGTTGAAAAATCTGCAGGCCCGATCCATACAGTCGTATGGTGGCTTTATTTTGGCTTTCTCAGAGCAATTCGCTCCAAATGTAGGACCGCCTCGAAGCAGGCAGGAACTATACCAGCTAAAATATATCCCGGCGAAAATGAGTCTTCGGTCCTTTATGGAGAAGTTCAACAGGACCGCCCAGGGAATCAAACTCGAGCTCCGGGATAAAATCGACATTCTACAGCAGGTCTTAGGACCGTGCGGCCTTTCGGCCAATTTGGTGAAGAGCCCACCATCTACATTGGGAAAACTTCTTCAGAAAATCAACAAGTATATTAAGGTAGATGAAGCGCTGGGGCTTGGTTATCGGAAGCCTAGCGGGAATTCTGAGCCCGCATGTGATCATATGGTTTCATACCCGAAGAAACAGTCGCCAGAAGTAGCGGCTGTGAATGAAAAAGAAGTCCCCCCGAAGCAGGAGGACAATCGGGTGTATTGCGAGCTTCATCATAATCGCGATCACCCAACCTTGAAGTGCCCGCTGTTGAAAGAAACAGTAGAGGCAATGGGTAAAGAAAAGCCCGACCGAAGCGGTCAGAAGGGTAAACGAGCGGAATCCCCTCGAAGGGGCCATCAAGGTGACGATCGTCACAGACCGCGGGGAAGAGATAATCGGGGACAACCCCGAAACTATAACGATCGGGCGGAGGACCGAAGGTCTCCTCCGCTAGAGCAAGAAAGAGGCCAACATGTTCGTGAGAACAGTGGTCAGGGCCGAAGAAGAAGATGGCGGGGCTGTGGCGGCAGAGCCCCGCAGAATGAGGGTGGGAGACAGGAGCAGGCTGCTCCCCCACCTGCTGAAGCTGGTGCCCAACCTCCTCGAAATGAGGCAGCACCAAGAGAAGTGGCCGGAGATATTTATGTTATCTCCGATAGATTGAGAATAAATGAATCGGTCCGGGACCGAAAGAGAACAGCGTGCGGAGACTCTGCTGAGAGCTCCGAATCTGTGGCGCTGGTAAAATATGATCCTATGGATCGGTCCTCCCTCTTCAGAGAGGACATCACTTTCACTCCGGCTGATCGGGAGGGGATCATTGATCCCTGTGACGCCCCCTCACCATTGCAGGGGTCATCGGGAATCGCCGTGTCCACAGAATCTTGGTGGACACTGGGGCCTCGTGCAATCTGATGAAGCGCGAGGTCTCCGAAATGTTGGGAGCAGTTGCTCATGATCTGCCGTTCGCCAACATAACTCTTTGGTCGTTCGACCAAAGAAGTGTTATTCATTGTGGGAAGATGTTATTCCCCGTTACCCTTGGAGAGCCATCCAAGGACCGATCTGAAGACTTGGAATTCATTATCGTTGAAGTCGACTTGGCTTACAACGCTATTATTGGACGGACCGGCCTGAGTAAGTTTGAGGCGGTCCCTTTTACTTATTACATGATGCTCAAGTTCCCCTCCATTCATGGAGTTATTTCTGTTAAGGGGGATCAGAAAGTAGCTAGACAATGCTACATGAGCTCGTGCCGAACGTTGGCACCAGTTAAGAGGGCCCGGGTGGATCTGCTGGAAGAGCTGCCGCACCCGAGGCAAGCGATGGAACCCGTGGGGTTCAAATTGATTAATCTGGTTGAGGATGACTCAACCAAGACAACTCGCATCGGGCCTCATCTAGCCCCTGACTTTGAAAGAGAACTGATCCACCTGCTGAGAAGCCACGTGGATATATTTGCTTGGACCCCGGATGATGTTCCGGGGATTGACCGATCCGATAGTGAACATCAGATCAATACTGAGCCTGGAACGTAGCCTGTTATTCAGAAAATGAGACGCTATTCTCCTGAGAGGATCGAGATCATCCGGGCTGAAGTGAATAAGCTGCTACGGTCGGGATTTATCAGAGAAATGTGTTGCAAACCCAGTGGTGGTTTGCAAACCGGACGGGAAATGGCGAATGTGCATCGATTTTACCGATGTGAACAAAAGCTGTGAGTCAGATCCTTTCCTGTTGCCGCACATCGACCGACTGGTAGATGTTGTTTCTGGTAGCACCATGATGAGTACCATGGATGTTTACTCTGAGTATCACCAGATCTTCTTGGCTGAAGAAGATCAGAAGAAATCATCGTTCATGACCGAAGATGGGGTTTTCTGTTATGTGGTTATGCCCTTCGGTCTCAAAAATGCTGGAGCAACATACCAAAGGTTGGTCAACAGAATCTTTAGAGAGTTGATTGGTCATATGATGGAAGTGTATGTTGACGATATGATTGTAAAATCTATGAATGATGAAGACCATCTTTCTTATTTGTCTCGTTGTTTCGAAGTATGCCGAAAATATAATCTCAAACTAAATCCAAACAAGTGCTGCTTCGGGATCCGAAGCAGAAAATTCTTAGGATATTATGTTTCAGAGAAAGGCATCGAAGTTAACCCTGAGAAGGTGCAAGCTATCATTGATATGCAACCTCCGAGAAACAAACGAGAATTTCAAAGGCTTACTGGCCGACTAGCCGCGCTGAGCAGGTTTATTTCGAAATCCACAGACCGGGCCTTACCTTTTTTCAGAGTGCTAAGAAAAGCAAGCCATATGGATTGGACCGAAGAATGCGATCGGGCCTTCTCTGAGCTGAAGACTTATTTAAGCACTACCCGGTGATGGTAAGTCCAACTTGTGATGAACCTTTGGGGTTATATCTTGCGGTGTCCGAAGTTGCCGTCAGCGCAGCTCTGGTAACCATACGAGATGATATTCATAGACCTGTCTATTATGTTAGTCATTCTCTAGTATCAGCTGAAACCAGATATTCCACCTTGGAGAAATTCATGCTAGCTTTGAAGAAAGTTGTATCCAAGTTGAAGCATTATTTCGAAGGCTGAACGGTCTATGTTTATACGGATCAGCCTCTGAAAATACTCGTTAAACAGAAGGATTTGAATGAGAGATTGGCAAAATGGGCCATCAAACTCAGCACTATGTATCTGGAATTCTTGCCCCGAAGGGCGATCAAAGCTCAGGTTCTAGCCGATTTCGTGGTTGAAATGACCCGATCGGCCATTTATCTCAACCAGGAAGATGATCGATGGACGATCCACGTAGATGGATCAACCTTCGGTGGAAGAGGAGCGGGCATTACCCTGACAACGGTACAAGGTGATCTTATTCATTCTGTAGTCAAGTTTTCCTTTGCTGGAACAAATAATGTGGTGGAATATGAGGCAGTATTGTCAGGAATGACATTGGCTCGAAAAATGGGGGTTAGCAGAGTGCGAATGTTCTCATACTCGAAGTTAGTAGTGGAACAATTCGCAGGGAGATTTGAGACTCACGATCCGATGATGAGCTTATATTGCGCTAAAGTTCTGGAGTTATCCAAGAAGTTCAATGAATTCTCTCTGGACCATGTGCCACGAGAACAAAACAAGGTTGCCGATGCACTCGCCAGATTGGCTTCGGGCATTCCCGACATAGAACTGAGCACTATTTCGGTCCACGTTCAAGACCGACCTTCGATCGAGATTCCAGTGACCGAACAGTCTATTGAAGAGATCGGGGCTCTAAGTCATGAACTCCAGGGCTTGAATATTGATGCTACTGAATCCCCAGGAGAACCCAATTGGATAGACTCCTTTATTAAATACCTCTCAAATGGATATCTCTCTGAAGATAAGTCTGAGGCCAGGAAAATAGAGGTCCGGGCTAAGAGATTCACCTTAGTCGACGGATGCTTGTTTAAAAAGAGCTTTGAGGGCCCGCTTCTGCGATGTTTATCTCCTATTGAGGCCGAAGCCGTCATGATTTATGTTCATGAATAGATATGCGGCATTCATTCAGGGGTCCGATCTATATACCACCGCATTATTAGAACCGGATATTTTTGGCCAACATTGCTCGCTGATGCTAAGCAGTACACTAAGCGTTGCACCATATGTCAATACCACGCTCCAAGCCCGCAATTGCCTGGGGCTCCACTATCGATTACCCCATTGCCTTGTCCATTTGACAGATTGGGGATTGATATCCTCGGACCTTTTCCTCAGTCCATAGGGCAAAGAAAATTTTGTATCGTAGCGGTGGAGTATTATTCGAAGTGGATCGAAGCAGAAGCCGTAGCCATTATCTCAGAAAAAGTGATCAAGCACTTCATATGGCGAAATATTGTGAGCCGCTTCGGGGCTCCCCAAGCGCTCGTATCTAATAATGAGACTCAGTTCCGCGGAAAGAACATACGGGATCTATGCACCAAGTTGGGCATCACCCAACATTTCTCATCAGTGGCTCATCCCCAAACCAACGGACTTACGGAGGTATCTAACAGGGTTATCCTTAAAGGATTGAAAACCAAGTTGGAAGATTTCGGGGGTAAACGGCCTGAACACATCTATGAGGTCCTATGGGCATATCGAACTACACCTCGCTCAACAACCCAGGAATCACCTTTCTCATTGGTGTATGGGACCAAAGCTGTTAGCCCGGTGGAGGTTGCCATCCGATCACTTGGGATATCTCAATACGATGAGCATATGAACGGTGAAAGGAGATTATTGGACCTCGAGATGGTCGAAGAAAAAAGAGATGCAGTTTATGCACGGATGCGTGCTTATCAGCGGAATATGGAACGGGTCCATAACAAACGAGTCCTACCAAGGGAATTCTTTGAAGGCGATCTCGTCCTCAGAAGCATTAAGGTGCAGAGGAATGTTGGAAAGCTGGACAGAAATTGGGAGGGACCGTATCGCATATCGGCAAAATTGGAGTCAGGTACGTATAAACTTGAAACATTGGATGGTATAGAGGTCCCCCGAACTTGGAATGTCATGAATTTAAGGCGATACTTCTTATGAATTTTCGATTAATGTGTTTGACTCAATTAAAAACATTCCATTAAACGTAAGTGGCAAACAAGTATGTACAAGAGTTAACTATTTCTAATAGAATGATGGACCGATCTTGGAGTTGGATAAGCTTAGGACGAATCTGGACTGGTGACCAAAGCTTCTTGTCCGCAAGGTTCCCAAGTTGCAGTGACCGCTCTGACGAGTCAGATGCTCCTGCACTTGCCTAGCCCCATGGATGAGTCGTGATTCTCCCAGAACTCATTACGAACTAAGACATTCCCTTCAACGGCATTCAGTCTTTAGGGATGGTCTTTTGTACCTATGAAATATGCTACAAAGAAAGGAATGATAGTCAGCATATTGAAACATAAGATCGGTCCTAACATAAGACGTATTATGAGCCAAGCTTAGCCAGTGAAACCTAAGGGACTTTAATAGAACCAAGGTTCGGCGAAAGCCCGTAAAAACTCATAATTAACGCAGACTACGCCTATTCAATTAAGTAATGATTCCAAGGACGGAATAAAAGTGACCCATACACCATGTAAAACGACTGATCCAATCAAAATTGACGTNACTCCATCATCGAATTCGATAGGATGATGGAGACAATTAAAAGGCATAACGTCGGTGCGTTCAATTATTTGAACGCGATTCCAAAGGAAAAATGGACATTAGCTTATGACGGGGGAAAAATGTTATTGTAGTCGTAGTTTGGAATATATTTTAATTAAATTTTCTTCATTTGATTGTTAATTTTGGTCATATGTACGACATGATGACAACAAATGTTTCTGAGTGTATAAATGCAGTATTCAAATATGCACGTAATCTCCCAGTAACATGCATTGTGAAGGTACTAATTTTAACACATGCCACACATTACTATTCGTGTTATTCTAATTTTAGTTTTCAACAAATAAATGTCATTTTCGAAAAATGCAAATCATATTTCTAGAGGTACTCCCATGAGACTATAGACCTTCGTGCACGGCGATTCACTTGGTTCGAGAAAGCAATAACAATATTCAACAACGCTCAAAACGATGGAGTTGGCTTCAGCTCCGAGAAGTACGATAGACGAAGAATGATAGCTTCGATTACATCACGTGGACGTAGCATTGATGATGTAACCACTCACATTGTGGATATCTCTGCTATGGAATGTTCATGTGGGTCGTGGACAATATTACAAATCCCTTATTCGCATGCACAAGTGGTATAGTTTCTGAAGTTACACTTATATTTGGATTAAATTATCATATCAAACTAATTTAGTATTTTTGTAGACCATTTTTAACAGAGACCCAAGTGACTATGTCGATCAAACATATAGAGTTGACAGCATTGAGAATACATACATCTCGCAATTTAATCCGACTCGTGACCCAGTTTACTGGGCGCCAGCTCCATTCTGGTTATACGTAGATGAAGGTCGGCGACGGCGTCGTCGACATGGGCGACAACAAACAACTCGTTTTCCAAGTCAAATGGATCGAAGGCAAGGACGACCCCTAGCGTCATCCCAGAGAGTCTCTACAAGTGAACAACGACGACCCATTCCTTCTAGGCATGTTAATGAGACTAGAGTCGCTTACCATAGAATAGAAATCGAACAACCGCAATAACCTCGTCAATCTGTCTGGAAAAGAATGATACAAACATTTGCTCCACACAGAAATTCTCATTCGTGACTTAGTATAATAGAAATTTCTTTGTTTCTTCTTTGAAACATTAACTAAATAAAAATTGAAACATTAAATAAATAAAAATTCAAACATTTATAAATAAATGGGACGGCAAAATTCAAACATTAACTAAATAAAAATTCAAACATTTATAAATAAGGATGAGATAAATAGATATATGACAATTCCCCTGTTTCTTCTTTCACTTGACGCAAAATCTCAACATCATTCCTAGGCATTGGAACTGCATTAGACGTACATGTCGACCCCCGTCCCCCACGAACATGTGGGGTGATGGTGCGGCCTCGCCTTGCCGTCGAGGTCGAAGGATTCGACTTGCCCAATTGATTCTACAAATCAGCAACGAGTTTTTCAAGAGCTTCGATCCGTTTTTGCATCCAATCGATTTCCTATGCAATCCTTTCATTATCACTGTTATGGTCCCTTTTTAGGGGGGTACCAACAGTCGTCCGGTTCGTTCAAACAACAAACTCGGTTCTAATTTATAAAAGATATGGAGAACGATTAAAAGTTAAAATCAAAGTAAGAACACAGCATATATAGTGGAAACCCCGTAAAATAGGGTGAAAACCACTCGACCAAGAGCCGATTATGCTCTTGGTCTGCTCACTAATGAAAATAAGAGAAGTTTACACAAAGCAGGCTAATGAAAATGACTAAATATAGAAAGCAGTAAGAATCTGGGCAGCGTAACAGCCTGTTCTTCTGCATCCAAAGGGTCTTGTTTTTTCCTTCGTCCTGCCCTGTATTTATAGAGTTGCCGGCGAGTGTAATCCACGTCCTGTAACCGCCTCTGACAAGTTTGTTAGAGGTTGTTATCGCAGGATGTAAAACGAGGCTGGGACCGATGCGTGGTCTGCGTGATCGGGCCCGAAGCATGATAAACGTGATAGGGCCCGAAGCGTGGAACGCGTGAGCCTGTAACCGTTTCATAACCGTTCGGACCGAACTTCGGAGCCAGCTGGCATATAACGCTTATTTACACTAAGGTTATCTTCGGTCCTCCGTGTTGAACATCGGGCCACTCTTCCTAAAGGTGTAATTGGGCCGTGAGAATTCGTTTTGATTATTTAAATTGGCCCAACCGTTATCGGGCCTTACCCATTGAGGGGCCACCCGGTCCTAGAGTTCTCATCAGTCACTACCCTGAAATATGTTGAATTGAGCCTGCAACGTACAATATCAAAATTTTATTATAAGCACTCTTATTAATAAAATACTTAAAAGTTACCTTGAATAATTCATTTTCATTCTGTAGCAGTTCCAACTGTGTAGTTAACTCAGCATTACAAACTATATTTCTGCTAACTGGCTTTCCAAGTTCTGATTGCCTTCCTTCAACTCATCCATCTCCACTCGCATAGCAACTATCATTGCATCAGCATTTCCGAGTCTTTCTAGTAGTCGGTGGATCTCAGCACCACGTGAATCAAATCATCAGGCATAGAGAATTCTCCTTCTGACCAATCAGGTAGCGATGCCGCAGTATCTGTATCAGGCTGATGTGATTGGCCAACATCCTGATCCACAGTTGTAGCTTCAAATTATCTGGCCTCCCATCGATTTTCACATAGATTTGCATGCCAGAAATGTGCGGGTGCATTATACAATCGCCGAGTACCTTTAAAAAAATTGAAACAATAAACATTTAATTAAAAAATGACCAAAATACAAAATATTATTACCTCTTTGCAAAATCGGATGCATAATCACATCTTCAACTCTATAGCTCTTCATCCCGATCTGCACTTAAAGTGCTAATTTCTCAGTTTTGGATAGGGGATGAACTCCTTCAGGTTTCCCGGACCTTGGAACGCGCTTCAGTAGTGCCGGGAACCCCAAAACCTCATTGGGTGGCGGCGTCACCCAAACAAAGTTTTCGTACAATTTTCCGATAGTGTCTCAGAACGTGGTCATGAACTTCACCTTACCGGTGAAGTAATACATGTCGGCATGACTACCGACTTTTTTGCAACTACAAACTGCAAAAAAGTCAAATAGGGTCGGAACGCGATTGTCTTCTTTGCAAAACTTCAAATATCCATGAATCATGACAATGCTTTGCAGGGCCACAACACGGAGTGGTAGATTCACGCACTACAGTAAATCTTGAATAAAGCCGTGAATCGGAAACGAAGACCACAGTGAAAATATTCCACCGCAATGCTGATCGAGTTAGCTCCAACTCATTGCGGTGGAAAGCCAGATATAATTTCTCCCTCGACTCCCGTAATGATGTATTCATATGAAACACTGTATTTTATCCTAAGATAATGAAAATAATCTGTCATTTACTGAAAAAAAATAACAACATAATTTAATAAGCATATTCTTATAAACTAGTTAGTATATAAAAATACACTAATAAAAATACAAATAATTATGAAAGAAAATAAAATTGAAAAATAATGACCAAAAATTATGAATTTTTTGTTTTTTTTCCTAAATTAAATCGATGACAATCTATATATTACTAATATATATTTATCTTAAATCTAAGATAATTCAATTAATATTGAAGTTTTAATGTGCACATGAAAATAAAAAAACTAAATAATACATTTTAAAAATTATTCAAAATTAAAAATTATAAAATTGAATAATGAAATAAAAATTCTCTCACTCATGTTACCCTTATAGATTGAATAAGGAAATTAAAATTAGAAGATTGAATAAGTAAAAAAGTTATATGGAAATAATAATTCATATAATATTGAACAATGCCTTTTTCAAGACGGATGTTATTCTCTCATCAAATTTGAATCCTAAATTTTTGGAAAATTAACCATGCACCTAAATTTTTGCAAATCAGTAACAAATTAGCCTTAAATTTCGGAAAAAATTTATTGAAAAAATGAATAACAATTACACCTAATTGGCTACCGAAAAATTTAAAACTTTCTTATTATTACAAAATATATATACATTCTAATTGATAATTCTCGGAAAATTATCACTATCCCAATAAATTGCTATTTTAGAATCAATTTAATCCAAACTTTGGTAGCAATTGGATCCTAATCATAAAATTTGCTAAAGAAAATTTACAAACTTCGTAAAGTTATAAAATTCCCAATTTAAGTGGGAATTCAACCATAATTCAATGTTATTGGCTTCCGAAATTAGAACTTCAAAATCGTATACCTAGATATGTTGAACTATGCCGAAATCGAAAACCGAAAAACTCACTTTTCAAACTTCGTAAATAAACCCTAATGGGTAATTTCGGTGCCAAATCGAAAGACGGAAATGTTTATCCTACATTTCTTAAATTAAGAAGAAATCGAAAGACGAAATACCCACCAAAATCGCCAAAATTTAATAAGTATGAGTACCAAAACCAGAATAATTGTAAATTACCTTCGATTGGGGACATCAAAACGCAAAAAATGCAAAATCGCGAGGAACAAACTGATGTTGGAAAATCCGGTGGAGGTAGAAAAGGAACAATGCAATTAAAAAATAAATCGTCAAAATTGAACAAGAATGATGTCATAAACAAGAATAATTGTAAGTTACTTTCGATTAGGGGCAAAAACAACACGAAATGTAAAATCGACAAGAAGAAGTGAAGGGGCTGTTATGAAATTCAAAGCATCAACAGTTATTTAAAAAGAGAAATAGAACACTGCTTTTTTTATAAAATAATAAAAACGGTGGCCGAGTTTATAATTAAAAAAAGCATAGTCCGGTTTCTTTTATTGCAGAAATCGGGCTATGTTTTTTTTAAAAAAAAAAAATCCATAACCTAGTTTATAATTAAAAAAAAGCATAGTTCGGTTTCTTTTATTGTTGAAACTGGACTCTCCACACGTTCATCACTGCTATATTGCTGAAATGACGGGAATCAGTGTTATTAATTAAATTAGAAAAAAACCAGTGTCTTTTAATATATTTAGCTTTCTTGCAGTGATAGGGGCATTAAAAAGCTCCTTAAACATGTGTCGAAAATCATTACCCTGAAATTTTCGATGTCTCGTAAATTTAAAACATTACACGAGACATATCTTAAATTTTATCAGATCCCAACCTTAAAATCAAATAAATATTATTTGCATTATTGTGTATATATATATATATATATATATATATATATATATGTTGTTAACTTAATATTTAAAAACTAGTACATATCGATATATCGAATGAGTCAAGTACATTGATATTTAATATTTATATCGGTTATACCAGATTTGTGTCTTATTTGTATCGAAATAATAAAATAAAATAAGTTATCAAACTAGAGAAATACACATTTTATTAGTCAATATTAAATTTATATTATTCTTACATCGAAAAAATCAAAAAAAAATCTATAAATTGATATTTTTTCTCAAATCAAACCAATTAGATTTAATTTGATTAAAAGATGTAATGTCATATTTAATTTAAATTGTGACCAAAACTGAGAACCTAGAATATTCAGGAAATTTAAAACTTTGAATTGATCACAACTAAAATAATCAAAAGAAATTGACAATTTAACTGTTCTTTGTATTTAATTAATTTATTTATTATAAAAAATTGAAATCCAAGAGTATGAGCATTGAATGAAGGTTACAGTCCGGTCTCCGGTTCGCCAGTGTCACCACCCTACTGCCTAATTCTAACGGCCAAACATTGACTTCATCATCATATGAACCCCCCAGATTCTCATACTTTTTGCATCTTTCTGCATCGTCTTTGATTTTCAAAGGAATAATGGATTATGTTCCCTGTAACATTCTTTCGTTTGTCGCCATAAGTTTTCTTCTCTCTGCATTCCCTGCGTTTTCCGATGACTTATTCTCCCCTGAACCTTCGTCTCCTCCCCTTTCCGACGACTTTTTACCGGAACTAAACTCGCCGCCGCAGGCTCCATCGTCTCCGGACGACATAGGTGGCGGAGAAGAGTCTCAGTCTCCACAGGGGGGCAATGAAGGAGGGGGATTTGACGGGGAAACTCCAACTCAAGATGGGTACACAGGAGCTACAGAGGAAGGAGGCAGTGAAGGGCTTTCGTCAATAGACGGATATGACGAGGGAACTGGAACCGGGAGCGGCGAGAATCAGCAGGATGAGATTAATTCCGATGAAACTGGCGGCGGGGTGAAGGCGGGAGTAGCGTTTGGTGTAATCGGAACTGTTTGCTTGATCGGCGGCGGGGCTTTTGTGTACAAGAAGCGGCAGGAGAATATCCGACGGTCAGAATTTGGGTACCGCGGTAGAATCGAGATGATTTAATCTCATCCGTTGAATACATGTATTAACTTACCCGTTGGCCCCGGTTATTCGCATTTGATTTCAAATATTAACTTTTTGTGTGAAAATGGAATTTCTGTTGGAATTAAAATAAATGAACATTCCTATATTCAAACCCCCAAGAAAATCTACTTTAAATGGACACCGCCACCGGGATTCGCGGANACACTGCAATTAAAAAATAAATCGTCAAAATTGAACAAGAATGATGCCCCAAACAAGAATAATTGTAAGTTACCTTCTATTAGGGACAAAAACAATGCGAAAATGTAAAATCGACAAGAAGAAGAAGGGGTTGTTATGAAATGCAAGCCGCATCAGTTATTTAAAAAGAGAAATATAACATTGTTTTTTTAAAAAAAATAATAAAAACGGTGGCCCAGCTTATAATTAAAAAAAAACATAGCCCGGATCCTTTTATTGCAGAAATCGGGCTATGTTTTTTTAAAAAAATAAAATCCGTAACATAGTTTATAATTAAAAAAAAAACATAGCCCGGTTTCTTTTATTACTGAAACTGAACTATGTTTTTTTTAAAAAAATTAAAACTGGAGACCGGTTTCTGTTACACGTCCATCACTGCTATATTGCTGAAATGACGGGAATCAGTGTTATTATTTAAATAAAAAAAAATCAGTATCTTTTAATATATTTAATTTTCTCACAGTGGTAGGGACATTAAAAAGCTCCTTAAACATGTGCCGAAAATCATTACCCTGAAATTTTCGATCTCTCGTAAATTTAAAACATTGCACGGGACATATCTTAAATTTTATCATATCCCTACCTTAAAATCAAATAAATATTATTTGCATTTTTGTATATATATATATATATGTTGTTAACTTAATATTTAAAAACTAGTACATATCGATATATCGAATGAGTCAAGTACATTGATATTTCATGTTTATATCGGGTATACCAGATTTGTGTCTGATTTGTATCGAAATAATAAAATAAGTTATTAAACTAGAGAAATACACATTTTATTAGATAATACTAAATTTATATTATTCTTACATCGAAAAAATCAAAATAAAAAAAAATCTATAAATTTGATATTTTTTCTCAAATCAAACCAATTAGATTTAATTTGATTAAAATATGTAATGTCATATTTAATTTAAATAGTGATCAAAACTGAGAACCTAGAATATTCGGGAAATTTAAAACATTGAATTGATCACAACTAAAATAATCAAAAGAAATTGACAATTTAACTGTTCTTTGTATTTAATTAATTTATTTATTATAATAAATTGAAATCCAAGAGTATAAGCATTGAATGAAGGTTACAGTCCGGTCTCCGGTTCGCCAGTGCCACCACGCTACTGCCTAATTCTAACGGCCAAACATTGACTTCATCATCATATGAACCCCCCAGATTCTCATAATTTTTGCATCTGTCTGCATCGTCTTTGATTTTCAAAGGAATAATGGATTATGTTCCCTGTAACATTCTTTCGTTTGTCGCCATAAGTTTTCTTCTCTCTGCATTCCCTGCGTTTTCCGATGACTTATTCTCCCCTGAACCTTCGTCTCCTCCCCTTTCCGACGACTTTTTACCGGAACTAAACTCGCCGCCGCAGGCTCCATCGTCTCCGGACGACATAGGTGGCGGAGAAGAGTCTCAGTCTCCACAGGGGGGCAATGAAGGAGGGGGGTTTGACGGGGAAACTCCAACTCAAGATGGGTACACAGGAGCTACAGAGGAAGGAGGCAGTGAAGGGCTTTCGTCAATAGACGGATATGACGAGGGAACTGGAACCGGGAGCGGCGAGAATCAGCAGGATGAGATTAATTCCGATGAAACTGGCGGCGGGGTGAAGGCGGGAGTAGCGTTTGGTGTAATCGGAACTGTTTGCTTGATCGGCGGCGGGGCTTTTGTGTACAAGAAGCGGCAGGAGAATATCCGACGGTCAGAATTTGGGTACCGCGGTAGAATCGAGATGATTTAATCTCATCCGTTGAATACATGTATTAACTTACCCGTTGGCCGCGGTTATTCGCATTTGATTTCAAATTTTAACTTTTTGTGTGAAAATGGAATTTCTGTTGGAATTAAAATAAATGAACATTCCTATATTCAAACCCCCAAGAAAATCTACTTTAAATGGACACCGCCACCGGGATTCGCGGACTCGGATTCGGGGATTCAGATTTGTTAAAAAGTCCGACTCGTTAATATCAATTATTTTTTTAATTAAAATATAAAATTTTAAAAAGACATTTGTTGTTAACATAGTTCATAATTAATAATAAATAAAATTATGTTTATCTAATTATATTATACAAAAAAATAAATTACTACCACAAATATATATGATAATTAAGGTTTAAAACCTGTAAAATATCGAAATAATTGGTATAAACTATATTATATTCCAATAATACTGATATACAACTAATTTTTTAAGCATTAACGAATTATATTAATATATATAAATAAAAACAAATTTAAATAATGACTATTTCAAAATAAATAATAATAAATTTAAATATAAAAAACGGACTCGTGTCCAACAAGTGTCCGAGAAGAGTCGGTATCTTAGAAGAGTCCGACTCGGATTCGGTTTCCCAGGAGAAGAATCCGTTTAACATAGAAGAATATAAATATTATTGTACCTTCAATATTTTATATCCATCCTAAAATGTTGTACCTGCTGCAACAATTTTTTTAATAGTTAAATAATTTTAAAATATTATTATATTCGAGTTGACCTGAAAAAACTAATAATCCAACCATAAAACTCAAATACATGAAAATATATTGTATTACTTGATATTTCATGTATCGAAAACAAGGGTGCACATATGAGAACAGAGTGTGTATGTTGTACAAGACCCGTGGGGTTCTCGTATTCATGCATATGTCCGAGCCTCTGAAAACACGACTCGCGATCGGGCTTCAGCTTCCCATGTCGGGAAAATAGTTTCTAGATTAGTTGATGTCATAGTTTTGTCATATTCTATAATTTTTAACATGTTATCAAAACATGTTCGATTAATTTCAATTAGTAAATCAAAACATATCAAGTGACATGACGTGAAGGAATAATGTTGAATTTGTCGTATATTGATTATGAATATGTAATAAGTTTGATTTATAAGGGTATGAGGTATCATGAATTACTCACTTGTTCAAATCTTTTAAATGTTTGATTTCTAACTTTAAGATTTTATTCATTTGCATTCTCTCGTTGTAATTTTTTATCGGACATCATAATTCAAACAGATTTTCACTCGACATAAATGACTAAATATTAAGTATAATGTTCCACACCAACAACTTCTTTCAAATAAATAAATGAGTTTTAATTCTACCGTAAATCATTGTTTTAGAATACTATGCAGTACATGTCTTAAGCGAGTTAGGTTGGATTTGACTAATTTGATTTAGCAAAAAAAAGATATATGAAATTTGTATAATTTTTAAATCTTATTTTTCGAAATAAGAACAATATAAATTTAAAATTATATATTTTCTCTAAATTAATAATTTTTTTTATTTTTCCGGTATACCAATGCGCTAACCTCATCCAATATATCAACTAGTATCGGTTTTCAAAAAACTACATTAAATAGCCACACCAAATAAATAGTTTCAAGCGGCGTAGCCCGACTCGCATTCAAGCAATGTTTTCATACCAGTCTGGATATCTTTTCGGTTCGGATCGGTATACCAACCGGTACGAAATATTTTTTTTAAAAAAATTATTATTATTTTCCAGGTCGACCCGATAAACTCAGGTTTCGACCCAGAAATCCGATACCGGGCGGTACAGGTCTAAATATCGATGCCAACCGGTTTTCATCGTCGGTGTACCGATCGGTATGAAAACATTGGGTTTGTTTGGGCGTTGGCAAGTCAATTGAGTTGAACGCACTTTCATAAAACTTGATTTTTCAAAACATAAGACAAATTGAGTTGCGTTCACCCATATTATTCTGCATTTTCGCCACCGCTGCTAATAGCATCTATCATCCCAACGCGATTTTATAAAGACTAAAATGCTATTATTAGACATACATATCACTTAAAGTTTTCATTCTATCACATTTATCGCATGTTTTTATACCAATCGGTATCGCCTGATATCCCGTTTTTCTATCGGATCCCCGGTTTTTTTCCAACCCTAAAAAACAAAATATTATTATATGTTTTCTTACTGTTGCGGTTCCTTTTTAGGGGGTACCAACTGGCACCAGATTCTGAAAATCGGTTTTATTTGTTGTTTGTGGAGACATCTTGAAATATAGAAAATAGAAAGAACGCAGGCGATTTTAGCGTGGAAAAACCCCTTAAGAAAATGGAAAAAAACCACGTTGCCGAGAGAAGAACTTCCACGGCAAATTCATTAATAAATCAATAAAATATACAAAGGGAATAAGAGCAGCGGAAATGAAATTACAGCGGCTATGGTTCCTCAAAATTGGACTCTCAGAGCTTATCTTTTAGCTCTGCATTTATAGAGGGGGAAACACGGATGACTCACGTCCTGAAACCACCTATGACAAAATGTTTCTCAATGCTGGAAAGCGTGGTTAAGCCTGAAGCGTGGAATGCATGCTAATGGATCCACATACAGCCTTTCAGGACCTATGTAGTCTGCTGGGACCTATGCAGTCTGTCAGGACCGATCGGTCTGCTTGGCCCTAAGCAGTCTGCCGGACCGATCGGTCTGCTTGGCCCTAAGCAAACTGCCGGGACCGATCGGTCTGCTTGGACCTAAGCAGTCTGCCGGACCGATCGGTCTGCTGGCCCTAAGCAAACTGCCGGGACCGATCGATCTGCTTGGACCTAAGCAGTCTGCCGGACCGATCGGTCTGCTGGCCCTAAGCAAACTGCCGGGACCGATTGCCCTAAGCTGTTTGTCGGGACCGATCGCCCTATTAGCTGTCAAATCCTCGCTTGGGCATGACCACCTTCATCTTGGTTTAGGACTCATCGTTGGTATCGAGTTTAATGGTTCTCAATAAGAACGCATCCTTGGTACCCGGTTTAAGGGTTGTCAACACTAGTCCCTTGGGTTTTGTCATAGCGAGGTAGCTATGAACGGAAGCCAATCACGAAAAACCCGACCCTTCATATCCATGGATGTCTGCGGGTTAGAGAGTCCATGTTCTTCTAAGAGTCCAAAGATAGACTACGGTTTTGGGAGTCTCGGTTCTTTTATAAGTCCCAAGGTAGGCTCCTCATTTTCCTCTCGGATGAGCTTCTCATTTATATTCCATTTTCTCAACATGTCGATAGAACAAATACCTAGGAAAGTAACATTTCTTACACTTTCGATTTGGCTAGCGAGTTCTTGCGGGGAATTAAGTTCTTGGTAAGTTCTAGGACTTTCTCGACTTAGTCAGAGCTATCACTAGTCCAGACTCATCCAAAACCCCCGCCGTCCAAGTCTAACTCATATCCATGTGTGTGAGAAGATAGTTCCAATAAAAGCATATGCCCTTATTTGTTGAGGATTCGTTACCGATTGCGGAATATGTCGCATGCGTATTCCTCGTCGGGATAGAGACCTCAATGGGTAAATCCACAAATCGTCCTCACGGACGGCGCCAAACTGTTGCGGTTCCTTTTTAGGGGATACCAACAGTCATCGGATTCTGAAAATCGGTTTTATTTGTTGTTTGTGGAGACAACTTGAAATATACAAAATGGAAAGAACGCAGGCGATTTTAGTGTGCAAAAACCCCTTAAGAAAGGGGAAAAAACCACGTTGCCGAGAGGAGAACCTCCACGGCAAATTCATTAATAAATCAATAAAATATACAAAGGGAATAAGAGTAGCGGAAATGAAATTACAGCGGCTAGGGTTCCTCAAAATTGGCCTCTCAGAGCTTATCTTTTAGCTCTGTATTTATAGAAGGGGAAACACATGTGACCCACGTCCTGAAACCACCTCTCACAAGGTGTTTCTCAATGCTGGAAAGCGTGGTTGAGCCTGAAGCGTGGAATGCATGCTGATGGGTCCACATCCAGGTTGTCAGGACCTATGTAGTCTGCTGGGACCTACGCAGTCTATCGGGACCGATCGATCTGTTTGGCCCTAAGCAGTCTGCCGGATCGATCGGTCTGCTGGCCCTAAGCAAACTGTCGGGACCGATCGGTGTGTTGGCCCTACACAAACTGCTAGGACCGATTGCCCTAAGCTGTTTGTCGGGACCGATCACCCTGTTAGCTGTCAAATCCTAGCTTGGGCATGACCACCTTCATCTTGGTTTAGGACTCATCGTTGGTACCGGGAAAGCCTCCAAACTGTATTCCGTCAAATTTCGACCAATATCAATATTTGTTTTAACATCGTGACACTTGGTATTAGGGTCAATATATGAGTTTTCAGGTCCGACCCTAAAAAATTAATTAAATATTTATTTTTTTACAAAATATATTAAAATAAAATTTGCTACCGCCGAGTATACAGGTTGTACCGCTCATATCGCTCCTAATCGGTACAGAATTTTGGATCGATATGAAAACATTGATAGTATTATTTTAAATATTTTTAAAGTTAAAAAAACAAAAAAAATAGTACCGACCGATATACTACAGTCCTCACCACATTTTATTAACGACGTACCAAACAAGGCCATTGCATTCTAGAGAGCTTTTGGACAAGTCATACGTCATTGGTTTCACGTAGGAGCAATATGTCTAGGCAGCAAGCCAAAGAGCATTTCTAAAAGAAAATTCGTGCAATTTCATAAACTAAGTAGGCAATATCAATTCAATAGCAATAACAACAAAAAGTGGCAAGCATCAGTTTTTCATACACAATACGACAGCAATTTTGTTATAAAAGTGAACTAATAAACGAGAAGGGGTTCCAAGTTAAGCTCTTGAATACGTAAAATGCATTATATTTCACCTCAACAACCATTCTTGCTATAGCTTTGAGTCATTGAAGGCGTACCTGAGTACACTTTCTTCAACTCCTTCTTCATATCATCATTAAAATGGTTTTCTATTGCAAAATCATGCTTCATGTGTCTTATAGGAGGCAAATAGTTAGAAGCAAGTAAGTAATCTGGCCTTCGGGATATCACCGTGTCGGTTGAATATGCATTAATCTCACCGGGAAGTTGAAGTGAAGCCGCATCTTTTGATGGTTCTTCATTGATCAGCATACCTACAAAAAGAATGAAGAAAGTTGAGAAATGATTCATACTAAGAGATTGATTGTTCAGACCTGCACATAGGAATTCGTCGAATATATTTTCATTAGTTGAAGTAGAGTTTAAAAACGAGGAGACGAATTCATCATCTTTGTCCCGTTTGAGATTTTGAGTTGAAGAATTTGATACATTAGTAGTAACAACATGTGAAGCCTGTGGGAAGCTATAGTTAGACATTCTTATAGCTTCAGATTGATAAAGAACTGCATCCAAAAGGCCACTGTGAGATGTTGTATAATTACAAGCATTAAGATCTTGAGGTGTATAAATTGGAATCCCCTCATATTTCAACAGTGTGGATGAATCCTGAATACCCATTGGGTTTTGGAGTGAAGGGAGCTCGAGCTTCATAGCCAAGGTAGGCTCCGAAGAAGGGCTGGTATTTAAAGTAGCATCGTTGCTAGAAAATAAACTTGAGAACAATAAATGGTCTGAAGGAGAGTTGTGATCATAAGGTGATGAGAATAATAGAGACTGAAAACTTTGCACTGAAATATCACCATTCAATCCATATTCACCTATAGGAGAATTTAAGCCTGAAAAATGTGACTTTGGCCCACAGAGACGCTTTGATGGATTAGTGGAACGAAGTAAAGACTTGTCATGATAACAAGATTGAAGGCATTCAGAAGGAATAGCTGGAAAGTTGTTGCTTGAGGGAATGTAACAAAGTGAAGGAGGATAAAGCTTCTGAAGACCGAGTTCCGGGTCTACGAAAGGCAGCATCTCAAGTTCATTAACAGGCATTAGATCTAGCTGAGGCATATCTCCTAGTAGAAAAGAGTTTGCTTTGTCACATTGTTGGTTCTCAGTCTTTAGTTGTGAAGAAATTTCATTTGGGTAGATTGGTAAACCGGCTTTATGTCTCCTTTTGATTCTAGTGTTCCAGAAGTTCTTGATCTCGTTATCCGTGCGCCCGGGCAACTAGAAAAAAGTGTATAAAAACTGTGAGAAAGATGAGCAAGACAAAAACTATAAAATGAGTTTCGTAATAAATTAGTTTGCATGACCGCAACATTACGTTCATTGTAAACGAACAATGGCTATATTACACATGCCGAAGAAATGTATGGAAAACAAACTACTTGGGCATTTAGAAAAGAAAATGCAATAACCAAAGAATATGGTTAAGTTCTACTTCAACAACTCTCATTTTCTTCTCATAATCACAGATTATGGATCAGATACCATAAACGAGTTTCGTATTTGTTTTATAGAACTTAAGAGTAAAAAAAAGTAATATCGTAAGAGACAAATTTCACATTTCAAAGCATTTTAAAGATAGAAGAATGCAGCAGTGATCAAGAGAACTGCATTAAATATAAACTCAGAAGTTATTGTGTACTTGTGCAAGGGACTGTAAAATACCATATCATAGAGTAAAGTAAAATTTATAATAATGCTAACCTCAGCTGCCATTCGAGCCCATTTATTTCCCATATTTGCATGGAGCTCAATTACATGTTGTTCCTCTTCATGCGAAAATGCCCCTTTCTTGAGATCTGGTCTTAGGTGATTCGTCCATCTTAACCTACAACTTTTTCCGCAACGAACAAGACCTGAATTTTTCTGAACTGCATTCCAATTCCCTTCTCCGTGTTTGGTAACATAATCAAATAAAATTGCATCTTCCGCCGGAGTCCATGGACCTTTTTTAAGGGGAGCATTCGGTTCCACATTTTCATTGCTGTTTGCATCGTCAATAGAAGGTGAATCAACACATTCTTGCTGCAAAACTCTCTCATAACTTTCGCTAGTCATACTTATTCCCTGCTTAAAAATCATATCAATTACTTCGTTAAAAGAAACAAACACAATGAACTGCAGAGTTTTATGACATACAAAAGATATGTATAATCCAGAAATGATATGTTTTTTCTTGATTTTCAGACCTATTAAGAAGAATGAGAACAAAATCTTCAAGGATACACAGTGACAATTTAGTATAAGTTTAGCTGAACCAAAAGTGCGGATATGATATTTTACAATGCAACAATTAAAAGGACAGAGATGAAGCTGTAATGGGGAGCATGATTTTAAAAAAAACTAAAGAAAATAATAATCACAATCAAATTCAAAGCATGGAATAGAAAATCATATACAGCGACAAAATCCCCACAACCCAATTTAATTTCTTTCAAACTGCTACAAAACAATTCTAGTTTGTAGGCAAATCCAAATCTTCCAATAAACCCCAAATCATAAACATAAAATACAATAAATTGAGTGAAAATTGGAAACTAACTTCACAAAACCTGCGTTTGATCCCGGTAGCTTGAGAAATCATATACAATCACCAGTCATCAACTTGAAACGCATAATACAAAAATAAAAATATTGAACTCGATAAATCCTCTATCTAACGATCCCATCCCTGGGACGTAACCAGGGTGAGTAGAGAGACACCAAAACCAGTTGAACTCTGAAAAAAATGGAAACTCAGAACGGAAAAATACACGTGTATCAAGCAAAAGTATTTATAGAAGCTCTGAAACATGAAACGATCTAATAAGTTATAAGTGGGCCGTGATGGGCCAGGCTCTTACTGGGCGTTACATGTACTTTTATCTGAGATTAGTGCCATTTTGTTGTTAATCTAATATTATAATATTATATCTTTCAGCTTTTCTTTCCTTTTTTTAAAATTTTGTTAATTATTCTAATAATTTAAATAGAGATAACGACTTATTTATTCCTGAATTTTCATAGTTCTCAAATTTTGCAATTTGGCAAATATCCCCAAATTGGTAAAATCAGTTCACTATTTGATTTGACCAATGTTTTAATATCGGTTCGGAATTACGTACTGGTTCGGATCGGTATACCAACACTTATCCAATTTTATTTTATTTTTTAAAAAATTAATATTGAATTTATTTTTTAGGACCAAATGCAAAAAAAACCTAGAAATCGACCATAATACTCGGTAATAGGTTGTACGAAAAATTATACCGGTACTAAATGAAATTTGACATACCGAACGATATACCGCCGGTATAAAAATATTGGATTTGATAGAGTAAATCAAATGTCAAAATTGATAATTTTATGGGTTTATTATATCATACAGATAAACTTTAGGAAACTGATTTTTTCAAAATATAGAAAATATTAAGACTACTTTACTATATGAAACGTAAAGAACAAAACACGTGCTTTACATCATCTCTGCTATCTATCATTGTAAGGATAAAAAGGAAGAAAAAGTGTAAAGATGAATTTCAATGGCCATTTGCGAATGCCAATGAGATGAGGAACAATTTGTACGTAGCGTAATTCAAGGGTTGATCCCCGTAAGCCCAACTTCAACAATTGAATGCGATTCTGACATCTGATCCGTATGTCGGTTTGTGAATTTCGTCTTTATATTTTGTCTGGATGATGTTCTCGGAAGTTTATGATTGTTACATTGTGTTGATCAAAGGTTGAAGGTGGCTAAAATGACTGGATATTGTTTTTTCTTGAATATCCGTGACAACAGATTGCAATTAGATATGTCTGAAGGAGAATCAACCGGTTTGGCTGATTGGGAGAATGATCCTTCTGTTCGTCAAGTTCTAGCAAATGGCGTTCGGATAAAAACAGACGAAGTTGAAGCGAAACTCAATGAGGGAAATATTCAAGAGGCTGAATCTGCCTTGCGGGAAGGGCTATCGCTCAGTTTTGAGGTTGGATATCTTTCACTTTCGTAGCTTTTCTACTCAATTTGTCGTGATCGTTGTCATTTTTTTCTTTTTTATTGTTTCTCTTGTTAGAAAAAAATGCACATTTTTTTATGGATTAGATAATCTCTTATGTAATTCATCATATGCTTCATTACTTAGTGAATATTGTTAGAGTTTTAATAGAAATTTGGCAATCTGAATATATTCTTTGTTATGTCAATTTTTGGCCTGCAACTTTACTGGTTTTTCATATTGGACTGAAGGTAAGTGTCAAAAATGACACCTTATCAAATTATTTTCAGGAAGCAAGAGCCCTTCTTGGGAAGATAGAATATCAAAGAGGAAATGTTGAAGCTGCTCTCCATGTATTTGATGGTATTGATCTTCAAGCAGCTATTCAGCGAATGCAACAATCTCAATCCGATAAGCAGTCTTCCAAAAGGGGCCGTTCTCGCAGTGAATCAGTGTCTTCTGTCTCATTTCATTCTACTAATCTTGTCCTTGAGGCCATATATTTGAAAGCCAAGTCACTTCAAAAGCTTGGAAAATTTACTGGTAACCTTTATTTGATCGCTCTCTGCATATATAAGGGAAAATGACAATGTTTTTTATTCGGTATCGATATTATGATTAGATAAAGTATTCTTCTTAATGTTTCAGATGCAGCTCTTGTATGGAGAAATGTGCTTGATGCAGTAGAAAATATATTTTCTGATGGTTTATCTGATGCTTTGGTTGAAAATAAGCTTCATTCTTTACGTTTTTTATTCGGTATCGATATTCTGATTAGATAAAAGTATTCTTCTTAATGTTTCAGATGCAGCTCTCATATATAGAAATGTGCTTCATGCAGTAGAAAATATATTTTCTTATGCTTTGTCTGATGCTATGGTTTAAAATAAGCTTAATTCTTAACGTTTTTTATTCGGTATCGATATTCTGATTAGATAAAAGTATTCTTCTTAATGTTTCAGATGCAGCTCTCGTATGTAGAAATGTGCTTGATGCAGTAGAAAATATATTTTCTAATGGTTTGTCTGATGCTGTGGTTGAAAATAAGCTTCATTCGTAACGTTTTTGTATTCGGTATCGATACTATGATTAGATTAAAGTATTCTTCTTAATGTTTCAGATGCAAGAATCTCGTATGTAGAAATGTGTTTGATGCAGTAGAAAATATATTTTATGATGGTTTATCTGATGCTATGGTTGAAAATAAGCTTCATTCTTAACGTTTTTTATTCGGTATCGATATTCTGATTAGATAAATGTATTGTTCTTAATGTTTCAGATGCAGCTCTTGTATGTAGAAATGTGCTTGATGCAGTAGAAAATATATTTTCTGATGGTTTATCTGATGCTATGATTGAAAATAAGCTTCAAGAAACTGTTAGTCGTGCTGTCGAACTCCTCCCTGAGTTATGGAAGCAAGCTTTTTCATATTCTGAAGCTATATCGGCTTATCGTCGAGGTTTACTTAGTCAATGGAATCTTGATAATGAATGTTGTGCAAGGATCCAAAAACAATTTGCAATTCTTTTGTTATATAGTGGTGTTGAGGCTGGTCCTCCGAGTTTAGCTTCGCAAATCGACGGCTCTTATGTTCCTAGGAATAATCTTGAAGAGGCAATATTACTTCTCATGATTCTTATGAGAAAATCTTACCTTGGTAAGATCAAGTGGGATAAATCGGTACTCGATCATCTTTCGTTTGCATTGTCTCTATGCAGCCAAACCGCAGTTTTAGCAAAGCAACTTGAAGAGGTAATGCCAGGAGCACTTAGTCGTATCGAACGGTGGAAAATAATGGCAATATCGTTTGCCGGATGTGGACGGAACGGTTCTTCATTAGATTTGTTCAGAAAAACACTTAATCAGAATGAGGAACCAAATGATATAATGTCACTGCTTTTAGCAGCCAAAATATGCAGTGAAAATGTTTATCTTGCTGCTGAGGGAGTCAAATATGCTCAAAGGGCGATTACGAATGCAGACGAAACAAATGCACATTTGAAAGGTATTTGCTTACAAATGTTGGGACTTTGCTTAGGAAAACAAGCAAAGATTTCGTCTTCCGACTCTGAAAGGTCTCAACTTCAATCAGAAGCTTTAAAATCATTAGACAGTGCAGTAGCTCTCGAGGCCGAGAACTCGGATCTTATATTCGAGTTAGGTATTCAACATGCTGAGCATCGTAATCTCGATGCTGCTTTACGATACGCTAAGCAATATTTAGATGCAACAGGAGGGTCCATTATAAGTGGATGGAGACTTCTTGCATTAGTTCTCTCTGCACAAAAACGATTTTCCGAGGCTGAAGTCGTTATCGATGCTGCTTTAGATGAAACATCGAGATGGGATCAAGGTTCACTTCTAAGGACAAAAGCTAAGCTTAAATGCTCTCAGTCATTGCACAAAGATGCCATTGAAACTTATCGTTATCTTCTTGCATTGGTACAAGCCCAAAAAAAATCTCATGGCCCTCTTGGAAGTGCATCTCAGGTTCTTTTATGTTCGATTTTTTTGTTCGCATTCGTGTATCACTTTTAACGGCTTCTAGTCGATTTTTTATGTGTTGTAGCGCGATGATGAAGATGTCAATGAATACGAGGTTTGGCATGGACTTGCGAAATTATACTCTAGCCTTTCTCAATGGAAGGATGCAGAGATATGCTTGGAAAAAGCTAAAGAACTTAAAGAGTATTCTGCCGAAATACTGCACACTCAAGGTAAGAGTATTCTAACATTGATTTTTTCTTTGATAAAGTGGTAAGGATCATAGGAGGATGAGCAACTTACTAGGAAGTTTTATGATACTGACAAATTAAGTCCGTGAGAACTAGGTGCTAGCTATTAAGCTTCCAAGTGTAAAGTGGATAATATAGTGCAAATGAGAAACGAATCTTTACACTAGTGTCATGAATCGACTCTCTTGGGTTACGAGCCACTTCAAACAAGTACGATATTGTCCGTTTCGGGTCAAAGTCGGCTCATAGAGCTTTTAATCTAACACGATTTTACTTTTTCCCCAGCATTGAGTAGCTTCCCAATGGGTCACTAATCCTATGTTGAACTCGCATGTTCCCATGGAATTCATACTAGTGTTGCTAGGAAAATGTCTCGTACTAATTCAAACCACCAAGGACTAAGTGGTAGCCCTTAGAGCTAATCTATTGTAAATAGATAATGTAGTGCAAATGAGAAATAGATCGTTAAATTAATGTAGTGACTTGTGTCTCTTGGGTTATGATATGCTTCCAACTAGTACGATATTATTCAAGTTGGGTCAAAAACGGTCCAAAGAGCTTTCAACCCAACCTTCATGGTTTTACATTTCCCAACAGGTCACTGATCCTATTCTTAACTCTTCAGTTCCCATAGAATTGAACCAGTGTTACAAGGAAAATGTCTCGAACTAATTTTCCACGAATCATCTACGTAGTTTTGATCATATCTCATCCAATGTTTTTATATCGGTCGGTATACCGTCGATACGACGAAAATCGGGCGGCACCGGTATTTGGACTGGTACCCCCGGTACTGGGTTTTCGAGTTGACCCGAAAAAAACCAAATTTTTACAATATGATATACCGAACGTACATGTCTAGATCGGTATGAAAACATTGATCCCATCTACCACCGATGTTGGATTCACCTAATCGCCACTTTCCAAGGGCTCTTACAACTAGGGGTCGTTTGAAACACCTATGTATGAGCATTGTTGTATATTCTTAGCTAATCTTATGTGTTTTTTTCGAGTTAGGTGTAATGTTTGAAAAGCAAGGTGAGACTAGCAAAGCATTGGCATCTTGTATAAATGCCCTTCTACTCGAACCGAGGTACGTACCTTGCAAGATTTTACTCGGTGGTTTGTTGACAAAGATGGGTTCAAAAATGTTACCCGTGGCTCGAACTTTACTCTCCGATGCACTCCGAATCGAACCAACGAATTACATGGCATGGTTCCATTTAGGATGTGTTCATAAAGAGGATGGAAGGTTAAGTGATGCAGCAGATTGTTTTCAAGCTGCTTCATTGCTTCAAGAATCTGAGCCAATTGAGAGTTTTAGTACCGTTCACTAATTGCTTTCTCATTCTTTCATTCTTTTCTTTACATTTTCATCTGTTTCGTGTAAACTGTCTTCATAACTCTGCAATTCTTTACGTATTATATTGGGATATATTTTATTTTACTTTATCAAATTAATAAATAATCGAGGGGTGACGTGTAAGACTCCTTGTGTATTGACGTACCTTAGGTGAATTATAGCCTCACTCATAAAGGTGTATATGAGTGGAAGGCAGTTTTGGTCTCCAAAATTTGAAATTTTTGGTAATTTTGGTCACCAAACTTTTCAATTTTGGCAAAACCAGTCCCCAAAGTTTCATGTACGCAAAACCGGTCCCCAAAATTTGCGAATTTTGGCAAAACCAGTCCCCAAAGTTATGTGCGTGTGGCATAATTGGTCCCCAAAGTTATAATTTGTGGCAAATTAGGTCCCCGGACGAAAATTAATTTAGGGGCCGGTTTTGCCAAAATTCGCAAATTTTGGGGACGTATTTTGCGAAAATACGCAACTTTAGGGACTAAAATTACCAAATCATCAAAACTTTGGGAACTGTTTTTACCACTCGAAATTTTGAGGGCCAAAATTGCCAAATTATCTAAACTTTGGGGACCCAAGTCGCCATTTTCTCAATTATAATTATATATATTTAGTATAACGATTCGGCAATCACTTGCAATATACATTTTATCTAGTAAAGTGACAATGATCACAGTGGAATCGAAAAGTTAAATGTGTTCATTTTAGAGTAAAAGCATGATAAGTGATTCACATGAAAGTTTATGGTGAAAAAAAAGTAAAACGATAATGAATATGTGGAAGTCATTAGGACTAACTTAATCTAAATTAGACAATATTGTATATGTGGGAGATGAATCTTATAGCTTCAGCTTCCGGAGATACAAAAACTCACCCTAATAACTTAATCTAAATTAGACAATATTGTATATGTGGGAGATGAATCTTATAGCTTCAGCTTCCGGAGATACAAAAACTCACCCTAATAACTTAATCTAAATTAGACAATATTGTATATGTGGGAGATGAATCTTATAGCTTCAGCTTCCGGAGATACAAAAACTCACCCTAATAACTTAATCTAAATTAGACAATATTGTATATGTGGGAGATGAATCTTATAGCTTCAGCTTCCGGAGATACAAAAACTCACCCTAATAACTTAATCTAAATTAGACAATATTGTATATGTGGGAGATGAATCTTATAGCTTCAGCTTCCGGAGATACAAAAACTCACCCTAATAACTTAATCTAAATTAGACAATATTGTATATGTGGGAGATGAATCTTATAGCTTCAGCTTCCGGAGATACAAAAACTCACCCTAATAACTTAATCTAAATTAGACAATATTGTATATGTGGGAGATGAATCTTATAGCTTCAGCTTCCGGAGATACAAAAACTCACCCTAATAACTTAATCTAAATTAGACAATATTGTATATTTGTTGATATGAGTAATAACTTTATAATGTGAGAATTCTTTATTTTGGTTCGAGTGACTGAATCTGATACCACGATTCACACATTCTCATAGCGATATTTGATCATGTATTTGCATTATAATTATTTTAATACCCAAAATCTCAAATTCCGAATATTTTTCTCAGTCGTTAATAGCTAAGAATGTCAGTCAACATTATAGGATATTGAATCTCTTAAGATAAATACAATAGGTTTCTTTGGTACTAAAATTAAAACTGCGGTGAGGTGCGATACGATGTCTAGATCATGATTTTCTTATGTTACACAAAACACAAGCTTAATTGCGATGTGATAATTGTTAAAAAATCACGATATCATCACACCTGTTAAAACCAGCGGTGACTTCATCCTGATTTTAGAAAAGACTAATTTACCCTTAATTTTATTAATTATAATATAATTATATTTATTATTATATATATATATATAAGGGTATATTAATATTTTTATGTAAATCGCGATAATAATATCATAATTTTACCAAATATATTTAAAAATTCACGATTATCATATCTCACCACACCTCACCATATCTCATCATACCGCAATTTTTAATCTTATAATTCTATATGGCTAAATTGATTTTGTTGAAACTTAAATTTTATTTCTAGCTCAATTTTTTATAATAGTAATAATAATTCATATACATTTAAATATTACAAGTCTTTTCATTCGAAAAGATGCACCCAGATCATGACAATAGCTAGTGACATATGGATTAATATGACTTACTCAAATATAGTTTTATATTATTTATTCGAAAATATCAAATTCAATTATAAATTATTCTTATTAAAAAAAATAAATCCACTAAGGTTTGGAGAAAACGAACCGATAGATTTATTATATTTGTGATTATGATAAATCATACATATTTTTGTAAAAAAAAATGTATAATAATATTAGTAATACATGTTGGGTGTCTTTGGTTTCACAATCAAAAGTGCGGTGAGATACTAAAATCGTGATTTTTTAACGCATAAAAAATAAAGTAAATTTGTGATGCGTTTATGGCTAAAAATATCATGATTTTATCACAACGACTAACATAAGCGATAAAATTATCATGATTTAAGAAATGATTAATTTAATATTAATTCTAATAGTTATAATATAAATATATTTATTTATTTTTATATAAAAGAATATATTAATATTTTTACATAAATCATAATTATAATATAAAATTTTACTAAATATATTTAAAAATCTACCATTATCATATGTTCAATATATCTCACAAAAAACTAGCTAAAAACGAAACAAAACAAACCTATTAAGTTGACTTAATATAGAAATTAATAATTTTAAAATTAATTGATAATTAATCAACACATATTCTAGGTGTGGTCCAAGTCGCCAGCTACAACGAATCTTTAGCTGTGGAAGGCAAGGGAGGGATTGATTATCTTATATGGCTGGCTCTTTGCTGTGCCTGTGACTGTGAGGATAATTATTATTACGTCTAAATTATTAATATCCACTAAATAAAATATTAACAAAAATAATCAATAATAAACAATAATGTTGTATTCTGCACGTATTATGAAAAACAAATTATGCATTCTATAACATTATACAATGCATAATATGTTTTTGAAATAAAACAGTATCCATCTTAAATCATAATTATAAATTTTGATCATAATGCATTCTGATTTTTCAACTATAATGCATAATCAAATTCAGACTTGATTCTTAAAATTGATTATGCATTATACTCCTTAATTTTCACGAGAAAATTAAGACATTGGCCCCTGATGTTTCAAATACTGTAAATGCGATTCCCCAAAAGTTTGTAAATTGAATGAGAAATCCTTGAAGTTTCAAAGCCGTTCAAGAATGACTTTCAGGTGAATACTAGCGGTTTTTCGTATAAGTGATTTTGATCATTTATGTATTATTTTAAAAATTTTCAAAGTTTTGAAATATAGCCATTTCATCTTTTCAAGGTTAATTGATCAATACAAAATATTGAGACGTTTAAAATATTAACGAGTATTATGATACAATATAAACAGTTTTGGAAGTTCGAGGTCAACCACGCAATTCTTAAACATAAAAACCAACATTGCACATTATATCAACTTCGAGGCTTTGTATGCAATTTACAAATTTTGGGGAACCGTCTTTACATTGTTAAAAAGTTTGTGGGCTACTGACAAACACTACTATATTTTTCATATATATATTTTTTTTTTCAAATCAAATTTTCATCGTTTTCATAAAAATGAATTTTTTTCTATAATTTAGCATTTATTTATCACTTGTTGAGTTTCTTATTCGACGATATTATCTTCAATATTTTGTTTTTTTATTATATGTTTTTTAAATTAAAAAATATTATTAATTTATTTTATATTTATAAATATTATTTTAATTTAGAATTATAATTTCATATTTATAAACAGAGATATAATTATTTTTACAATGTAACACAATTCAAATTCTATATTTACAGAACGTTTTTACATTTTATAATTCGAATTATATGTTTACACAGAACACTACGCATATTTTAATTATACATTTTGATTATAATTTCTAATTATGCATTATATAATTTGTGCAGAACAAAAACTAAGTTTTAATATAATCAATTATTTTATCCTACAAATTTAACAAATTATTTTATTAGTTACTGAATTATATAATTTTTAATGATTCAATTCCATATTAATTTCCATAAACCATTTAATTAAGCATAATCATTTTCAGGATGTTCAAATTTGACTACGATGACTCATCAACTTATGAGGAGTAAAATTTGGGAATAACAATGTCAGTGACTATTATTGTAAAAAGTAATTGTATTTTTTCGTTAATTTTTTTAATATCACTGAAGTAATTTATTTTGTGAACATAGCATTGATTTGTAGACTGTGGGGATAACTTTTTTAATAGCTTGATTTCTAAGATTTATAGAAACCGAGCTATGTTCATAATTTAAAAAATAAAAATCATAATTTAAAAAAAACATAATAATAATAATTGTAGCTCGGTTTCAATAAAAATACAAACCGAACTATTTAAAAAGCTGTTCAAAAAACTGTAAATTAGTGCTATGTTTGAAAAACAATTTTATTCACTGTTATTTTTTATCATTATGATAACTGATACACGGTTAACTTTATCAAAAAAACTCAACTTATGAGGCTCTTGCACATCATATCCATTTGGTTATCGGATTAGAATAGGGTTGATGTGCAGTAAAATATTTAAATCATGATTTTTTAATTTATATAAAAAAAGTAAATAATTTTGTGTTATTGTTAAAAAATCACAATTTTATAACGCTAATAAAACAAGATGTGATATTTATTATGATTTAAGAAATTATTAATTTATACTCTTAATTCTAATAATTAATATTTATTATATTAGAGTATATTATTATTTTAACATAACTCACATTTAAAATACCACAATTTATCAAACATGTTTATAAATCTACGATCATTATATCTTACCACACTTCAAATCTTTCAAAATTTGATCCAATGTTTTCGTAGCAATCCGGATTGGTATAATCGGTAAGGCCGGTGTAATTTTTTTAAAAATAATATATTTTTATTTTCTCTAGTCGACTAGGAAAACCCCTGATTTTTACCATGAAACCCGATGCCGAGCGGTATTGATCCAAATAGCGATGACACCCGGTTTTCGCCGTATAGTCGGTATACTCCATACCTCCCGGTATGAAAACATTGATTTGACCACATTCGTCTTTAGAAAGGTGAACCAAAGAAACCTATAATCTTTTTTAAAATAAGAAATTAAGGTTTTGGTACTAATAGATTTGGGATGCACATTCATTTTAACATTTTAATGACTAAATTGATACATTGGGATAATTTACTTGAAGGAGTGTTTTAAATTTTCGGTATAACGATCTGGTATAGAGTAATTAATTTTGGTTTGTACGAGTTTTAAGCTGGTCAAAACGGATCTAATTTAATTGATTCGAAAAAATATATGAAGTTTCGTATAATTTTTATCTTTATTTATTTGAAGTAACCATATAAATTGAGAATGAATTAAAAAATTGTGTATTTTTTCTAAATAATTAGCACAATAATTTTATTATGAGAAAAATGGTGATTTGGGTTCCCAAAGTTTGGATAATTTGACAATTTTGGTCCCCAAAGTTTCGAGTGGCAAAAACAGTCCCCAAAGTTTTGATGATTTGTCAATTTTGGTTCTCAAAGTTGCGTATTTTCGCAAAATACGTCCCCAAAGTTTGCGAATTTTGGCAAAACTTGCCCCCAAATTAATTTTCGTCCGGGGACATAATTTGCCACAAATTACAACTTTGGGAACCAATTATGCCACACGCACATAACTTTGGGGATTGGTTTTGCCAAAATTCGCAAACTTTGGGGACCGATTTTGCGTACATGATACTTTTGGGGCTGGCTTTGCCAAAATTGGAAAGTTTAGGGATCAAAATTGCCAAAAATTTCAAACTTTGGAGACCAAAACTCCTTCCGCCCTTTTATTGTCTCGATACAAATATACAAATCTAGTTTATCCGTTATGTGATATCAATATCGAATTAGTTTTACTTGGAAAAAAGTCATATATATTATTTAACTCATTAAATTAATGCTTTTAATTTTCCTAGTAAAGGACTAAAGGTGGGAAGCCTAGTCGAATTTAATACACGGAATAGACATATATAGTGACACGTGGTGAGACTCAAGAAATGAAGCATCTAGAAGTACACGTGTGTAGGGTGGGAAACAGCTGGACATCACAAGGAGTCACTGCTGTTTTTATTACTAGAAAAGTCAAATCTTCTCGTTCCGCCACGTGTCAACGTCTCATTCAGTCTTCATTCTTTTGTTTCATTTCTATTTTTTATTATGATTATAATTTTTTACTAATTAAGTTTAACAGGACATACATTATGGTTTAGGTAGCATTCTCTTCAATAATTTGTACTGTTAACTTGTCAACTCAAATTTTATTTTAATAATACATTTCTTAAAACTAAAGTAANTTCTATATTTACAGAACGTTTTTACATTTTATAATTCGAATTATATGTTTACACAGAACACTACGCATATTTTAATTATACATTTTGATTATAATTTCTAATTATGCATTATATAATTTGTGCAGAACAAAAACTAAGTTTTAATATAATCAATTATTTTATCCTACAAATTTAACAAATTATTTTATTAGTTACTGAATTATATAATTTTTAATGATTCAATTCCATATTAATTTCCATAAACCATTTAATTAAGCATAATCATTTTCAGTCACCCATATTCAAATTTGACTACAATGACTCATCAACTTATGAGGAGTAAAATTTGGGAATAAGAGTGTCGGACTATTATTGTAAAAAGTAATTATATTTTTTCGTTAATTTTTTTAATATCACTGAAGTAATTTATTTTGTGAACATAGCATTGATTTGTAAACTGTGGGGACAACTTTTTTAATAGATCGGTTTCTAAGATTTATAGAAACTGAGCTATGTTCATAATTTTAAAAATAAAAATCATAATTTAAAAAAAACATAATAATAATAATTGTAGCTCGGTTTCAATAAAAATACAAACCAAACTATTTAAAAAGTTGTTCAAAAAACTGTAAATTAGTGTTATGTTTGAAAAACAATTTTATTCACTGTTATTTTTTATCATTATGATAACTGATACACGGTTAACTTTATAAAAAAAACTCAACTTATGAGGCTCTTGCACATCATATCCATTTGGTTATCGGATTAGAATAGGGTTGATGTGCAGTAAAATATTTAAATTATGATTTTTTAACTTATATAAAAAAAGTAAATAATTTTATGTTATTGTTAAAAAATCACAATTTGATAAGGCTAATAAAACAAGATGGGATATGTATTATGATTTAAGAATTTATTAATTTCTACTCTTAATTATAATAATTAATATTTATTATATTAGAGTATATTATTATTTTGACATAACTCACATTTAAGATACCAAAATTTATCAAACATGTTTATAAATCTACGATCATTATATCTTACTACACTTCAAATCTTACAAAATTTGATTCAATGTTTTCGTAGCAATCCGGATTGGTATAATTGGTAATGCCAGTGTAATTTTTTTAAAAATAATATTTTTTTATTTTCTCTAGTCGACTAGGAAAACCCATGGTTTTTACCATGAAACCCGATGCCGAGTGGTATTGATCCAAATAGCGATGACATCGGTTTTCGCCGTATAGTCGGTATACTCCATACCTGTGGGTATAAAAACATGGATTTGACCACATTCGCTTTTAGAAAGCTGAACCAAAGAAACCTATAATCTTTTTTAAAATAAGAAATTAAGGTTTTGGTACTAGTAGATTTGGGATGCACATTCATTTTAACATTTTAATGACTAAATTGATACATTGGGATAATTTACTTGAAACATTGTTTTAAATTTTCGGTATAACGATCCGGTATAGAGTAATTAATTTTGGTTTGTACGAGTTTTAAGCTGGTCAAAACATATCTAATTTAATTGATTAGAAAAAATATATGAAGTTTCCTATAATTTTTATCTTTATTTGTTTGAAGTAACCATATAAATTGAGAATGAATTAAAAAATTGTGTGTTTTTTCTAAATAATTAGCACAATAATTTTATTATCTCGATACAAATATACAAATCTAGTATATAACAATATCGAATTAGTTTTACTTGGAAAAAAGTCATATATATTATTTAACTCATTAAATTAACGCTTTTAATTTTCCTAGTAAAGGACTAAAGGTGGCAAGCCTAGTCGAATTTAATACAAGAAATAGACATATAGTGACACGTGGTGAGACTCAAGAAATGAAGCATCTAGAAGTACACGTGTGTAGGGTGGGAAACAGCTGGACATCACAATGAGTCACTGCTGTTTTTATTACTAGAAAAGTCAAATCTTCTCGTGCCGCCACGTGTCAACGTCTCATTCAGTCTTCATTCTTTTGTTTCATTTCTATTTTTTATTATGATTATAATTTTTTTCTAATTAAGTTTAATAGGACATACATTATGGTTTAGGTAGCATTCTCTTCAATAATTTGTACTGTTAACTTGTCAACTCAAATTTTATTTTAATAATACATTTCTTAAAACTAAAGTAAACTATTTTTAATAATAAAATAAATTAAGAATATATATATTTTCTATTATATCCAACACAACCCACCAAATTGACCTCATTTCAACTTTGAGGTCATATGCATAAAAATTAAATGAGTTTTTTAAAGCTTTAAATGTAAATTTGACAAAAAAATGTTTAGGATTTATAAAAATAAAAATAAAAATAAAAAATTCCATTTAATTTTTATTATAATATTCTGAATAAATTAGGCAGGACGTCATATGATGGTTTAGGTAGCATCTCTTCAATAATTAGTATTGGTAGCTTGTCAATTTAAATTCACTTTAATCATCTAAAAATAAAATATGTTTTATTTGTTATCGAACATTTTTGTTAAAAATAATATAATAATTAGTTTGCTCAAAAATTAATTTAATTGGAGAAGCAGCAATAATAAAATATGTTTAATAAATAAATACAATAATTTGCTGATTAATTATGCATTATATTAATGTATAGATGTAAATAAATACATGTGCAGCACATGTGAACATATTATTTAATAAAATTTCAGTAATTGAAAAAGTTAAATCTCAAGACCCAGTTTGAGTTCGTTCCGTAGATAATTTTAATTATTTTATATTCATTTAATATTACAAATCATATACATTAATTTAATGTTATTATAAAATCTACATTATAATTTATAATGTCTTTCAACATAAATAACTATTCAAACAATTTTTAATACTTTATAATGACTAAAAAACTCAATATATTTGATTTTCACTCTTTTTTTATGAAATATATAAATTGTAAAATCTCAAAATTTTGATAAAATAATATCAAGTTTATCTTAGAAGTATTAACTATGGTTAAGTACATCAATCACATAAACTCTTTAAATATTAAAAGATTTAATTTATAAAAAAAATGAATATTAAAGCAAAATTGATGTATTTGAGTAATAATTTTTTAAAATAAACTATAATTCATAAACGTGAATGATTATTAGTTTATTTAATAATTATGAAAAAACGACGTATTTAATCCCTAAATTTTTCATAATTTTGACATATTTGATTTTCATAATTTGTAATTATATATTATTTATCAAATTTCAATCTTTTGGTAAATTTGATTATGCAATATTCCGCAAATTAGATCCACAAAGTGATAAATCGATCACAAAATTTGATTTTTTCATAGGATCTCATTTGACAAAATTGAAAAATTTAGTTATCAATTATATTATACATAATAAATTTTGGGGATTGATTTTATCATATCTTACCCAATAAGGATTAGTTTTGTTATCTTTGTACTTTTACGATCACAATTACAATAATCATGAAATATTATGGACAAAATTTCAAAAATCATAAAATTATGTAAACTAAATTTACGTCTAGTCCAATATTTATATCTTATAGTAAAATTAAAAATTTAGTAAAAATATTGTCAAAATCATGAAACCATATAAACTAAATTTAAGTATCGGGCAATATTAAAATATGGATTTAATTTTATTGTAATGAAAAATGGACAAGTGACAGCTGGATTGAAGCAAAAATCCTTAATTACATATGATAGAGTAGTGTTAGAGTAGGACTGAATCCAGATCCTTAATGGACCTCTCTCTTGTCCAGTACCACTTTCATTAACTATTTTCTCTAGCCATGAATCATAGGCATGTTTTATATTAATCACTATGGAATAAAACCACGTGTTTAATGTGATTAAACTCATTAGGCCATCTCTAAGGCTGGCTTGGTGCGCTATCAGAAAACGCTTGAAGTTCACTCTCTTTAATCAAGGTTTTTTTAAAAATATAAAACAATTAAAATATTATAATTTTAAAATAATTATAAATATATAAATTTATAATAGATCGTTAATATTGCGATTGCTCGGTACTAACTGTACGAAAACGGTCGGTTTACTGATTTATATATTTCAACCTGTTTGATTAACCGATTTTTAATTGTAATTTAACTTAACAAAAGCAGAATCAATTATTCGTCGATTTTATTTGGTTTAGGTTACCAAGTTAGTAGTTCCAGTCGATAAGTTATTTATTTTTTAACTATCGATATACTTTTAATTTTAAAAATACAATAATAAATTAACCAAAATTCTAGAATTTTTAACTCGTAAAATAACATCTATCACTTTAACATGTAAATGTCATTTATACAACAAGAATATCATTACAAATAATTAGTATTTCATAAAAAAATATATCTAAAAAATAAAAGTTAAAAATTATAAATGTCCTTTTTAGGATTAGAGAAAAATTATTTATCAAAATAAAGAATGATAATATATATAAAGAAAAAAATGATGTGAAAATAGAAAATGAAATTTTCATACTGATATGATTGTAGATGAACTTAGTAGAGAATTCCTTCTTTGACAATATCAAGTGTTTTAAATTTATTATAAAGCACTATTTTAATAAAACTAAATTCATTAGTTGACAATTACTTGTTTGAAATTATAATTTTTTAAATTTGATGTAAACGACATGTTTATTGAGACTAAACTCATTGGCTGACAATTAAATGTTCGGTGTTATCCAGTGTTTAAATTTCCGATATATCAAAAATCTCAGTTGTGGTTTCGTTAAGTGTTTCAAAAAATACAAGTTGGTATGAGTTTTGGTCGGATTTAACTTGTCTGATTTGAGAAAAAAGATATATGAAATAAGTAAATAATTAATAACAATATAAATTGAGAATTAGTTAAAAATTATGTCTTCTTTTAGGTTAATTGTTAAATTTTGTTTATTGTTACGGTACACATCCGGTATACCGATGCATTGGATTCGTTTGGTATTGGTTTTAAAACATTGTTATTATCATATATTGATTATGTGAATATGTGTGTGAGCCCAAAATGTACTTATTGGATGGAATAAGTATAATTGTTGCAGTCTAAAAGTCCAATGTACCAACAGTAGACATGTTTTTATAAATTCAACGTGTTTTTGATTTATCTGAAATAGAGAACGAATAATATAGCAAAAATAGAAACAAGAGAACAACGATATATCGTGAAAAATCCATAGAAAAATGAAAAAAATCATCGATTAAGAGTTTGGAACACTCTTAGTCAATTTATTAATTAAATAGTAAAGATTACAAACAGTAGAAAACTTAAGAATACGATTAAGGCAAATACAAAGTGTAGGGAGAGCACGAACAGAGTAACGGTAGTTTTACGCCTCCGAAAAGGTCCTCAAGTACCAACCTCCTCACCCTGTACTTATAGACGAGAAACGTGTGTGAAATACGCCTTGTAACCACCTATGATACGTCGTTTTCCTATATTAAAACGCATGACAACTACCCGTTGCCCGTCTGTAACCGTATACCTTCAATCCCACTGATCGTACTGGCCTTTGGGCCTTGTTATCCTTGAATAACTGGGTTGTCACCAAATAATGGATATTAGATCGCTAAGTTCATGTTTTGTCCCAAACCATATTGAACCTCAACCTATTCGGGATATCGGATCCCGGAATCCTTATCAATAATATTAATTAATATCATAAATTCCTTAATTTGTAATTTCAAACCAAATATTATCCCTTTCGAGTAGAACTCGAACATTACATATACTTCAATCGTTTAGGTTGGATTTGATCGATTTTCATCCTATATAAGTATAATCATGGTAATACGTGTTGTTAAATACATCTTCTTCATTTATAATATTAATCTAGTGGCTTAGTTGATTGTTAATCTAGTAAGTTGGAAAATATATAGTTAAGTTGTTAATTTTTGTTAAATACACAAATTTTCAATATTTAATTCAAAAAACTATGGCTTAATTGATGTCCAATGCAAAGAAATTATTCATCAATATATTTTTATGAGAAAATGACTTCATCATAATTTGTAATCTATGTTAAACGGACACCGTCACGGCATCATGAGGACTCGTGAACTCGGATCGAGGATTCAAATTTTTTAAAAAGTATGACTCGTTAATATTATTAATTATTTTTTAATTAAAATATAAAATTTTAAAAGACGTATCTTTTTAATATAGTTTATAATTAACAATAAATAAAGTTATGATTTATCTAATTATATTATACAAAATAATAAATTATGACCATAAATATAGATGATACTTAATGTTTTAAATCGGTAAAATTTCAAAATAGTTGGTATTGATTATATTATATCCAATAATACCGATATACCGCTAATAAATTTAAATATAAAAACAGACTCGTATCCAATAATTGTCCGATGAGAATCGGTATCTGAGAAGAGTCCGACTCGAATTCGGCATCCTGGGAGAAGAGTCCGTATAACATAGTTTGTGGCAAATCGGTTCTCAATTTTGAATATATCAAATGTAAAAAAATGAAACTTTGGAGAACGATTATATTATACATACTAAACTTTGAAATTGGTTTTACCAAAACGTATAAACTATGAGGAATAATTTGTTATTTTTATGTTTTGTGGATCAGAATTGCCACAATCATAAAGTTTTGTAATCCAAAAATGAAAAAAACTATGAAACTATTAGGATAAAAGTTATGTATTGCCATTTTTTATTGATTAAAAGAACGAAAAAATAAAATGCTTAATTTAGCATATTTGTAATNCAATCACATAAACTCTTTAAATATTAAAAGATTTAATTTATAAAAAAAATGAATATTAAAGCAAAATTGATGTATTTGAGTAATAATTTTTTAAAATAAACTATAATTCATAAACGTGAATGATTATTAGTTTATTTAATAATTATGAAAAAACGACGTATTTAATCCCTAAATTTTTCATAATTTTGACATATTTGATTTTCATAATTTGTAATTATATATTATTTATCAAATTTCAATCTTTTGGTAAATTTGATTATGCAATATTCCGCAAATTAGATCCACAAAGTGATAAATCGATCACAAAATTTGATTTTTTCATAGGATCTCATTTGACAAAATTGAAAAATTTAGTTATCAATTATATTATACATAATAAATTTTGGGGATTGATTTTATCATATCTTACCCAATAAGGATTAGTTTTGTTATCTTTGTACTTTTACGATCACAATTACAATAATCATGAAATATTATGGACAAAATTTCAAAAATCATAAAATTATGTAAACTAAATTTACGTCTAGTCCAATATTTATATCTTATAGTAAAATTAAAAATTTAGTAAAAATATTGTCAAAATCATGAAACCATATAAACTAAATTTAAGTATCGGGCAATATTAAAATATGGATTTAATTTTATTGTAATGAAAAATGGACAAGTGACAGCTGGATTGAAGCAAAAATCCTTAATTACATATGATAGAGTAGTGTTAGAGTAGGACTGAATCCAGATCCTTAATGGACCTCTCTCTTGTCCAGTACCACTTTCATTAACTATTTTCTCTAGCCATGAATCATAGGCATGTTTTATATTAATCACTATGGAATAAAACCACGTGTTTAATGTGATTAAACTCATTAGGCCATCTCTAAGGCTGGCTTGGTGCGCTATCAGAAAACGCTTGAAGTTCACTCTCTTTAATCAAGGTTTTTTTAAAAATATAAAACAATTAAAATATTATAATTTTAAAATAATTATAAATATATAAATTTATAATAGATCGTTAATATTGCGATTGCTCGGTACTAACTGTACGAAAATGGTCGGTTTGCTGATTTATATATTTCAACATGTTTGATTAACCGATTTTTAATTGTAATTTAACTTAACAAAAGCAGAATCAATTATTCGTCGATTTTATTTGGTTTAGGTTACCAAGTTAGTAGTTCCAGTCGATAAGTTATTTATTTTTTAACTATCGATACATTTTTAATTTAAAAAATACAATAATAAATTAACCAAAATTCTAGAACTTTTAACTCGAAAAATAACAACTACCACTTTAACATGTAAATGACATTTATACAACAAGAATATCATTACAAATAATTAATATTTCATAAAAAAGTATATCTAAAAAATAAAAGTTAAAAATTATAAATATCATTTTTAGGATTAGAGAAAAATTATTTATAAAAATAAAGAATGATAATGTATATAAAGAAAAAAATGATGTGAAGATAGAAAATGAAATTTTCGTGCTGATATGATTATAGATGGCCTTAGTAGAGAATTTCTTCTTTGACAATATCAAGTGTTTTAAATTTATTATAAAGCACTATTTTAATAAAACTAAATTCATTAGTTGACAATTACTTGTTTGAAATTATAATTTTTTAAATTTTATGTAAACGTCATGTTTATTGAGACTAAACTCATTGGCTGACAATTAAATGTTCGGTGTTATCCAGTGTTTAAATTTCCGATATACCAAAAATTTCAGTTGTGGTTTCGTTAAGTGTTTCAAAAAATACAAGTCAGTATGAGTTTTGGTCGGATTTAACTTGTATGATTTGAGAAAAAAGATATATGAAATAAGTAAATAATTAAGAACAATATAAATTGAGAAATAGTTAAAAATCATGTATTTTTTTAGGTTAATTGTTAAATTTTGTTTATTGTTACGGTACACATCCGATATACCGATGCATTGGATTCGTTTGGTATTGGTTTTAAAACATTGTTATTATCATATATTGATTATGTGAATATGTGTGTGAGCCCAAAATGTACTTATTGGATGGAATAATTATAATTGTTGCAGTCTAAAAGTCCAATGTACCAACCGTAGACATATTTTTTATAAATTCAACGTGTTTTTGATTAATCTGAAATATGGGACGAATAATAGAGCAAAAATAGAAACAAGAGAACAACGATATATCGTGGAAAATCCATAGAAAAATAAAAAAAACCATTAAGTAAAAGTTTGGAACGTTCTTAGTCAATTTATTAATCAAATAATAAAGATTACATTAAGTAGAAAACTTAAGAATACGACTAAGGCAAATACAAGGTGTAGGGAGAGCACGAGCAGAGTAACGGTTGTTTTACGCCTCCGAAAAGGTCCTCAAGTGCCAACCTCCTCACCCTGTACTTATGGACGATAAACGTGCGTGTGATACACCTCGTCCAAGAGAAATTTGTGTTGAATGCGCCTTGTAACCGCCTATGATACGTCGTTTTCCTATAACAAAACGCATGGCAACTACCCGCTGTCCGTCTGTAACCGTATACCTTCAGTCCCAACTGATCGTGCATTCCTTTGGGCCTTGTTACCCTTGAATAGTTGGGTTGTCACCAAATAATGAAGATTGGGTCGCTAAGTTCATGTTTTGTCCCAAACCATATTAGACTTCAACCGGTTCGGGATCCCGGATCTCGGAGTCCTTATCAATAATATTAATTAATATATTCAAATTTGTTATATTGTTGTCTTCTTTATTTATAAATAAATAATATCACGAATACCTTAATTTTTAATTTCAAACCAAATATTATCCCTTTCGAGTAGAACTCGAACATTACAGATACTTCAATCGTTTAGGTTGCATTTGATCGATTTTCATCCTATATAAGTATAATCATGGTAATACGTGTTGTTAAATACATCTTCTTCATTTATAATATTAATCTAGTGGCTTAGTTGATTGTTAATCTAGTAAGTTGGAAAATATATAGTTAAGTTGTTAATTTTTGTTAAATACACAAATTTTCAATATTTAATTCAAAAAAATATGGCTTAATTGATGTCCAATGCAAAGAAATTATTCATCAATATATTTTTATGAGAAAATGACTTCATCATAATTTGTAATCTATGTTAAACGGACACCGTCACGGCATCATGAGGACTCGTGAACTCGGATCGAGGATTCGAATTTGTTAAAGAATATGACTCGTTAATATTATGAATTATTTTTTAATTAAAATATAAAATTTTAAAAGACATATCTTTTTAATATAGTTTATAATTAACAATAAATAAATTTATGATTTATCTAATTATATTATAAAAAATAATAAATTAGAACCATAAATATAGATGATACTTAATGTTTTAAATCAGTAAAATTTCAAAATAGTTGGTATTGATTATATTATATCCAATAATACCGCTAATAAATTTCAATATAAAAACAGACTCGTGTCCAATAAGTGTCCGATGAGAGTCGGTGTCCGAGAAGAGTCCGACTCGAATTTTGTATCCTGGGAGAAAAGTCTGTATAACATAGTTTGTGGCAAATCGGTTCTCAATTTTGATTATATCAAATGTGAAAAAATGAAACTTTGGGGAACGATTATATTATACATACTAAACTTTGAAATTAGTTTTACCAAAACGTATAAACTATGGGGAATAGTTTGTTATTTTTATGTTTTGTGGATCAGAATTGTCACAATTATAAACTTTTGTGATCCAAAAATGAAAAAACTATGAAACTATTAGGATAAAATTTATGTATTGCCATTTTTTATTGATTAAAAGAACGAAAAAATAAAATGCTTAATTTAGCATATTTGTAATCAATATTAAGGTATATTTTAATGGGTAACGTTTCCTGATGACCCTCCATCTTTCGGGCGGTGTAAAGAACATGCTCTCCAAGTTACGAAATTGCAAATATGACACCTCAAGTTAACAAAAATATGCAAATATGACACTTCAAGTTAATAAAAATATGTACATATGACCCTCAAACTTTAATTAAATGTATGTACGATACCTCAAATAAACAATACCGATTAATATTGACCCTCTACGACATTGTTATTGTTTTCCATATGGATACACATTTCTCGAACTTGAAGTATCAATTTTGTATAATTTTTCGTATAAAAGTCTTATTTGCATAATTTGTGAACATTGAGAACGAATAATGCCAACGAAAAAGTTTTGCAAACTTAACGGAAAATAATGTGCTAAATACGAGGGGTCAAAAATAAACGGTTTTGATAACTTGAAGTGTCATTCCTACGATTTTATAAGTTGGAGGATATAGCCTTTACACCGCTAGTAAGTTGGGGGTTATTTATGTAATTTTCACATATTTTAATATATGGATTCTACTTTGGTAACCTGCCTACTGGCGTGGTTGGCGTGATTATTTGTTATTTAAGAGATTAATAATTGAAACCGTCGCAAGGCACATGCAGTTTGTTATATTTTCTAAAATTTAAACAATAAAAAATTCAATTTTATCATATATAAAAAAAGATAAATTTAATTTTAAATAACTCAAGTTTTTTTGCAACTTATATACAGTTACAAACTAGTTAATTTAATATGATTTTTGTCAAATTGCATTCTTATATTATAATTTGATCAAATTAGACTAAATTGATATTCCTGCAATTCATTTGTAATTTATATGCTAACAATTCTGATAATGATTCAATTTACCTTGTGAAAATAGGAAATGAAAATACAATCATCATTAAGTTTTCATTTCATATTTTTTTGTTCATATAAATAACAACTATTATTTAATTATGATGTACGTAACACACAATTACCCATTTTCTCAATTTAATTAATTGAAATTCTCTCTTGAGAAATTAAAAATATGAAAATTTTAAATAACTAAATATGGATTTTATTCTATTATAATTAATTGTTAACAAATTTTACATTAATAAAAAACTAAATTATTTAAAATGTAAGGATGTAAAAATTTAATTTAAAAATTTAAAAAGATAAAAAATAAATAGCTTTAATTTTGAATTTTAATTACACCTTTCAATTTTCATTATCTAAGGAAAAGTTTTTTACAAATTTACCGCATTTAATTGATTTACTGCCCCGACCCATACAGAGGGCACCCAGCCCGTGACATTCCACGTCATCACTTAGTTAATAGTTTTCCACAATGACGCGCATTTTCGGCGCGCGAATCCTACGCGCTTTTGTTCCAAATCATAAACCACCTCAAACCCCTGCTGCTGGTAATTCCCAAACAGTCCAGCTGGCCCGCCGTCCTCATCCGCCATTGCGCCGCCATCCATCACCATCACGCACCCCACTCTCCGTTGAACATCGCCGTCGAAGAAATCGTGAAAGTAATTTCTCCTTGGCATCACCACCGTCGAATTACCTACGAAATGGAGTGCTAATTTTGGTAATTTTCCCCATGGTTTCTCCTCTCCTTGACTATAGTAACATGGCCTGAGACCAGTCCTTTCCTCAACCGCCGTCGAACGGTTGTAAATTACGCCGACTTGGCGGTCAAATTCTCCGATCACCGATTTGTAGAATTTCGTCGGAAGCATTGTGAATGTCGTCCCTGAGTCTACAACCATCCCGCCGTTGCCTCTATGATCAACTCTCTGTAAACTCACCGGAGCTCGAATCCTCCGCCTTCCAACTGTCATCGCCTCCATACCGATGCAATACAGGTACGAGTGCTTAGGATTTTCGAGCAACGGCGTGTAACTGTACAGCACAACCTCCTCCTTCTCGCTATCGCGAAATTCGTCCTTCTCCTTTCTCTCATACCGACCAAGAATCAGTAAACTCGGCTGGCGAACTCGAGCCTCTTGAAAAGAATGAGAAATCAAGCAATAAGAGAAATAGTTACCAATTTCCGGTGATAAGACGGCGATCTGCGCAGGCAAAGATAGCAAGCCTCTACCGAATCCGGCGACTCCAATTGGCTCTCCAAGTGCACTATGCGCACACCCAAAGGTAAAATTATTCAGTTTCAACCCCGGTACAGACATTGGAATATCCAGAGTATCCTGGTAAAGCTTAGCAATAAAGCTTCCATCGCCGTAAGCATAGTAAAAAGATGGGCATGAGAAAGCATCGCATTCGCCCATTTCAATAGCCTCGATAGGGCATTTCGCGATAGCACAGAGATCAGAGGAAGGACTAGAAGAATGAACAGCTGAACAAGCAGGCGATTTACAGGGTGTACGGGCGATTTCACTGAGATTGAGAGGCCCAGGGTGGGTAATTGCGTCAGGGGAGTATTTTCCCTCACAGAGAACACACCGGAAAGGGTGACAAGGAATCCAAACAAGGTCACTTCCGGTGTCCATGTAAAGTGAAATTGTCTGTGAGCCAAGGGAAAAGGAGAGGGTATAATCAGTTCCGGGGGAAAGAGGGAGAGATACACGGCGGGAGAAGCGGTGGAAACGAGCGGCGGAGCGGGCGGCGGTGGATTTGAGGAGGTTGTGGGTTGTGTTGAATTTGGCGGTGGAGAGAGAGTGGGATAAAGGGAGGAGTACGGCGGCGTGGGAAGAATTTGGGAATCGGAGAAAATGGGAGAGAAGGTGGAGAAGGAGGAGAAGAATGTAAGGCATTGTTGAAGAGAACTGAAATTGGAATTTGCTTTCGTGATTGGGTGTTGGTTTTATTTATACTGAGAGAAGGAGAGAGGTGCACGCGTACGGTACAAAACTTGATCCTAGTGGCCACTTTAGACTCATGAGATTAAACGGTGTGGCGTGGCTGCCGCCCCCCAGCCCATCACTCCCATGCTGTGGCATAAATGTACTATTGGATATGATAGGAATGTTGATACTTTAGAATAGATCAATGTTTTCATATATATATATATGTCCAAATTTTGTATCGGCTTGATCGATATGGCTGATATATTGACTTGTATAAAATTTGATTTTTTAAAAATATTAAAAATAATATTTAATTATATTTTTAAGGTGGAACTCGAAAAACCGAATTCGACCCTAAAACCGAATTATATTTAATGATCCGTGGATCCTATTTTACTTTTATCTAATTGTACATGGTGTGTCGCTTTATTTTTTCTTTTATTTAAGTATGCTCAAATGCAAGCTTTTACGTGTGAAGCAGAAACATTTTTTTTCTTTGCGCTTGCTAAATAAGTATTTCACTTTCATCCCTGCTGAGATTCAATAGATTTTGTTTTCTTGTCGATTCTTTCTTAGGATATTCAAATGCCAATAACAATAACAATTTTGGGTATCGAAAAGAAGATCTGATTGAATTGAGAAACTGCTTGAGATATTTGAAAAATAATGTTGATAATAGTGAGTTTCTCAAGTTTCGTGATGGGTATGAATTTGTTAGAGGAAAACACTTGATAACAAATTTAGATATTGGGGAGAATCAAATGATCCATAACTCTAATTATATGAATTATAAATATATAACGAATGCAATAATGGAGTGGAGTAATATATTGATAAAAGTAAACAATCATTTGTCATTTGAACATAAATTGTTAAGTCATACTAGAGTTATGCATAATTTTTGCTATAACTCCCTTTGTCAATATGTTTACCAGATTCTTTGCGTCTTTGATTTTCATAAGTTTGAAACATCTACCATTTGAGTAGATCCATAATATTGTGATATTTCAACTCAATATATTAAATCATGACATGAAATATCGAGTTGTTTGTCTGGCACACTCACTATCACTATACAATATCCACTAATACTCCGGTTTACCGATCTCTATCAGAAAGATCTGGAGCTACACCATCTACGTGTCATCTTCTAAAATTGCCACACCTAGTCTTAGTGGAGTAAAGTGTGACACACTTCTACGATTTACATTCCAACTACAACTTGTACCCCTAATGTAAATAGATACTCAAATGTAATTCTCCGATTGTTAAGATCTTCTTTGAGGCTGGCATCCCCGTACTATGTTTGTTATGGTCCCTTTTTAGGGGGTACCAACAGTCGTCCGGTTCGTCAGCAAACGAACTCGGTTTGATTTGTTTTTGATGGGAAAACGAGTAAGAAACTGGAAATAACAATGAGGCACATCGACTTATAGTGGAAACCCCAAGAATTGGGGAGAAAACTATTTGACTAAGAGTGAATTAAGCTCTTAGTCTATTCATTAATCAAACAATCCATTACAGAATACATCAGAGGTTTAAAGAAAATGACAGGGAATAAGAAAGCAGTAAGAACTTCAGCAGGGTAATGGCTTGTTCTTACGCGTCCAAAGAGGCCTGCTATTTCCATCGTTGTGCTATGTATTTATAGAGTTAATGGCGTGTGTAATTCACGCTCTGTAACCGCCTCTGACAAGTTTGTTAGAGGATGTTGTCGAGCGATGTAAAACGAGGCCGGGACCAAGACGTGGTCTGCGTGATCGGGCTCGAGGTGTGGTAAACGTGTAAAGGCCCGAAGCGTGGGTTTGTAACCGTTTGGACCGAACCACGGAGCCAGTTGTCAGAAAACGTTTTATTTCGCCAAGGTTATCTTCGGTCCTCTCGCAGAACATCGGGCCATTTTACCTTAAGTATACTAATGGGCTATAGAAGTTCGCTTCCACCATATAGATCGGCCCAATCGTTATTTGGCCTCATCCATTGCAGGGTGCCCGGTCCTAGAGTTCTCATCACTATCCCATCGGGCTTGATTGCCATCGTAGAGGTGATACAAGGCCTATCACACAATGTTTATACATTCGGGAGAATATGAGACCGTACCTGTTGGTGGTGAGCGTCCATGGGACCGATCTTTCACTTAAGTTTATAAGTGTAGGAATGAATTTGTATTTAAAATTCAATAGAATATATTTGTGTTATACTTTTATTCTTGTTATTTTTTAAATATTAATATCCAGACTTGCGTCTCGTCACATTCGATAATTCAACAGGCGTGATGAGTGTGTTTGTACTGCCATCGTCTGTGGCAATATTACTTGGCAGCTCACCATTGGTCGGGAAATTAATATTTAAATCGGGGTTTTGGGTACTGTTTCTCCTCATCGTCATTTCGCGAAGGAAAAAGTGTCCAATCGAGCTCTCTGTGCCCTCAATCTGTTTCACGTTCAACCCATTTCATTCCGATTTTCGTTAAGGTATACACTATGGCTCCTCATAAAATTAGATACCCATCCATGTCTGAGTTGGATATTGAGGAGTTTAGGTCTAGGTTTTCGATTCCGGCACATTATTCCATCTGGAAGGGACGGGAAGATATTCCCTGTTTCCTTCCGTCGGAAATGAATGTGCCGGCCTCCACTATTCCGGTCAGTTACGCTTCTTTAAAGTGTAAGCTTCGTTTTCCGCTGCATCCTTTTGTAGCAGCTATTCTTAAAGAAATTCACTGCCCTACTTTTGCGTTATTTCCGGGTAGTTATGTGTATATAGTGGCGTTCATATTTTATTGCCACCAACAAAACATGGCCCCGACCTTAGAACTTTTTTTCAACCTGTTCTTGGTGTGGTCCCGAAGGGGTAAGGGTCTGTTAGGATGCCGCAAACTATACTATATAGCAGTGCGCACTAAAGAGTGCGCTATAGTTGATAAAGAAGAGTCTCTCTATGCGTGGGAGTCTTGTTATGTGTGGATAACAGTCCCAAAAGAGGACATGTTAAAGGTGTGGCCACGCATAACTCACCCACGCATAGGCCAGTTGGACCGAACCAGGTTCAACCCCTCTCGTCCCGACACCGCAAATACACTTGCGATGATCCCCCCCCTCCCGAAGCACGTCTTAAGCGAACGGAGCTGCTTCGGGAGAAAAGATTGAAAGAAATAGGTGTCGCGGGTAGAACCGGAGCCCCAGCCTCGAAGGGGATGTTTTCTAGCTTAGATCCGTCAGAAGGATCGGGTATGAAGTAATGTTTTTATTCTATCCTTTCCTGATCATTATATATTTATTTTGCAGACTCGACTGAGACGATGCCTAGCTCACGGTTCAAGCGTATGGCTGCTGCTTTGGTCCATCCTTCTGAAGGACAATGCGAAGCAACGGGGAGTGCCGAGGAGAGTGAATCGGCAACGGGGGGTATGCTGGTTCCATCGGGGTCCAGGAACCCCCCGATTCAAACCACCAGCGTGGGCACACTAACCCTGCGCTACACAGGCCGGCCCTCGACGGAGAAGGGCCTGCGTTTCGGGTATTTGGAGTGGTGGATGAGGTGATAATGGCTCTGATTCGTTTTTTGAGCTTATCCAACCTCTATCAAATCGGAAACAACTCCTTTATTAGTGCTAATACAGTTGTTTTATTGCTGCAGGGAGCCGTTCCCGTGGAGAAGGTTCTCCCCGGTCCCCATCTTAAGGCAAACGTCTCCCTGCCACCGATCCCCTTGGGAAAAGGGAAGAGGGCGACCGAAGCAGAAACCCTGAGAGATCTTAAAAGGCTGAAGAAAGGGGGAGTGCTTCGGTCCCCTCTAAGGGGATCGTTTTGAAGGAGCCTGCCTCGGGCCCTAAGACCAACTCCGACTGGGGAGTTGCCTTAGGCCTGTTAGACAAGTTCAGTAAGGGGAGGAAATTAACCTCCTGGAGAAGTGTTTTCCTGAAGGATTTCCGCCTTTATGGATAGCAAAACCCAGACAATGTCCAACCGGACATGTCTAGGGTAGAGATCATTGAGGGCTTCCTTGACCTCGCCACTAAAGGTAATTTTCTTTTACCTTAAGGCCCGAAGCTTTACTTTTTTGACATTATTGTCCTATGCAGATGCTGAGGAAGGCCTTCACAACTGTCATCACCGTGGAGAAGAACCAGGGTGACAATGTTGTGTCCCAACAAGTCCAAAATCAACTTGACATTGCGAAAAGGCAAGTTGAGATCAAACATGGTAAGTTGGTCACGGTACGAGAGGACCGGGACCGACTGGATAGTGAGCTGCTAAGAGCTGGGACGGAAGTCTCACTTTTAGCAGACAAGGTCTCTGAGCTGGAGAAGATAGAGAAAACAGCTCAGGGCCGAATTTCTGACCTGGAGGCCAAGCTGCAGGCCAAAGAAGAAGAGATCAATCAAGTTCNATTCCCGATGATTCCAGTAATGGTAAGGGGATCATCGCATGGATCGATAATCCCTTCCCGATCGGCCATAGTGAAAGTGATATCCTCCCCGAAGGGAGGGGACCGTTCAGCTGGATCATATTTAACCAGCGCCACAGATTCGGAGCTCTCAGCGAAGTCTCCGCGCGCGGTTCTCTTTCTGTTCCGGGCCGATTCATTTATTCTCAGACCACCGGAGATAACATAAATATCTCCGGCTACTTCTCGGGGTGCCGCCTCATTTTGAGGAGGTTGGGCACCTATTTCAGCGGGTGGAGGAGCGACCTGCTCCTGCCTTCCACCCTCGTTTTGCGAGGCTCTGCCGCCACGGCCCCACCATCTTCTTCTTCGGCCCTGACCACGGTCCTCTCGACCGTGTTGACCTCTATCTTGCTCTGGAGGAGGAGACATTCGGTCCTCCGTCCGGTCATTATAATTTCGGGGTTGTCCCCGATTATCCATTCCCCGCGGCCTGTGACGATCATCACCCTGGTGGCCCTTTCGGGGGGATTCCGCTCGGGCTTCTCTTTATTCATTGCCCCTACTGTCTCTTTCAACAGTGGGCACTTCATGGTCATGTGATCGCGATTATGATGTAATTCCAGTTGTCATGCCTTTGATTATCCTATCCCTGGTAGAAAACTCAAATGGGATTAGAGAATCGTCCCCACGGACGGCGCCAAACTGTTATGGTCCCATTTTAGGGGGTACCAACATTCGTGTGGTTCGTCAGCAAACGAACTCGGTTTTGATTTGTTTTTTATGGGAAAACGATTAGGAAACTGGAAATCACAATGAGGCACATTGATTTATAGTGGAAACCCAAGGAATTGGGGAGAAAAACACTTGACTAAGAGCGAATTAAGCTCTTAGCCTGTTCATTAATCAAACAATCCATTACAGAATACAACAGAGGTTTAAAGAAAATGATAAGGAATAAGAAAGCAGTAAGACTTCAGCAGGGTAACGGCCTGTTCTTACGCGTCCAAAGGGTCTTGCTATTTCCGTCGTTGTGCTATGTATTTATAGAGTTAATGGCGTGTGTAATTCACGCTCTGTAACCGCCTCTGACAGGTTTGTTAGAGGTTGTTGTCGAGCGACGTAAAACGAGGCCGGGACCGAGGCGTGGTCTGCGTGATCGGGCTCGAGGCGTGGTAAACGTGTAAAGGCCCGAAGCGTGGAAAGCGTGGGTTTGTAACCGTTTGGACCGAACCACTGAGCCAGTTGTAAGAAAACATTTTATTTCGCCAAGGTTATCTTCGGTCCTCTCGCAGAACATCGGGTCATTTTACCTTAAGTATACTAATGGGCTGTACAAGTTCGCTTCCACCATATGGATCGGCCCAATCGTTATTGAGCCTCATCCATTGCAGGGTGTCCGGTCCTAGAGTTCTCATCAATGTTAATTCGACATGTGAATTTTGAAAAAATAGCTTCCACTTTGATGTCTCTTTGAGATACCGTAGCATTCATAACTCTACTTTCATTTATTTTTCCTAGGGTTCGGCATGAACCTGCTCATTACTCTCACTCTATGAGTAATATCTAGTCTCGTACATACCATGACATAAATCAAATTGCCGAAAACTGAAGAGTATGCCACATTTTCATCTCTTCGCCATCTCTGTCTGTTATCGGCTCCTGCTCATTTGAGAGTTTCATTCGTGCCCCCAAATGTTTCTTTGTTATTTCATATCACCTACCAATCGATAACTTTTCAATATATTTGTTAGAACAAGGTAGGTTTATCATTATGCAAATCTCTAGTTATTCTCGTCACGAAAATCTGCTTAATCAGTCACAAGTCGTTCACTTCAAATCTCTTAGACAACTTCCGCTTTACTGGTTTTATCTTCCCATGATACCTCATGCAATCAACATGTCAACGACTTACACTAGAATGATTACATGTGTACTTTGTCTATTAGGAGATAACATTAGTTATTTGTCTCACATCTTTTGAATTTCATTCGGTTATTAAGGAGTCAAACTTAACGTATCACTGCCGATGAATTTGTTTTAGCGCGTACAAGTTTTTTTTCTAGTTTGTGGAATAGATTTTCATTTATATTCTCCGTAAACAACTCGGATTATGTCATGCAAATTTCTTCATCGAAATCTTCGTGAAGGAAGACAATCTTAACATCTATATAATCAAGATAATATTTGCTATTTTACTGAGAATCACCATGATGATCGTTATCTTCACGACCAGTAAATGCTTAGGATTTTCGAGGAACGGTTTGTAACTGTAGACAACGCTTCCGTTCTCTAAAGAACATAAAGCTTCCAACTTAGCCTTATAAAGTTTGTAACAATCGACTCTCCTCTTTATCTCTGAAGATTCATTTATTGAGTAAGACCCGAAATCTTTTCAATAGTGTCAACAAATCCATGTCTCTTTTTTTGTCAAGGACAACATCTTGTCCTTCATAGAAATCGCCCACTATTCTTGCTCCCGAGACTCAACAGTCTCTCGGAAGCTCTCCAACTCGCTATTGTCGTTGAACAACGTATAATACATTGCAAGAGTATATCTATTAGAAGTTCTACCTCCAATGTCAGAACTTCTCAACTCATGAGTGACAAGGTTCACATTGTCCTATGTCGACTGGTTTTCATTCTTATGGTCGATATCAGACCGATCAAATGAGGGTCTCTCTTGTCGATAGTTATGATATTAATTGGCTCCTCCAGCCGATTCACATGTTCACTTCTCCCACTTGAGGGTTACATCAGTATGATCTCAACGGACTTCTCCTTCGTAACAATATCTTTGTAAAGTTGATTTTCGTTGAATATAGCATTTATCGATCAAATTATTTTCTTCCCTTTGGTTTAGAAGCGTTAAGAAATATAATTATGTGCATAAGCAATAAAAATCGATTTTACAACCTTGACATCAAGCTTATCATTCTTCTCAAGGTTTCCTTGAATATAACCATGCAACCGAAGACTTTGAGATGATCCAACTTCACATTCTTTCTACTTTCTTCTCTTCAGGCAACTCGAAGTCCAATGGTACCGATAGAGTCTGATTGATAAGATACACATCCGTACTCACGATACCTGCCCAAAAGGTTTTCACTAGAACATAGTGCACTTTATCGTACTAACACACTCATTCAATGCACGATTCATTCACTCAATGACACCATTTTGCCTTGGTTTGTTGGGGAACGATTGCTCTAGGTTTATACCGTTCCTCGAACAATATTCTCTGAAGTCTTCTCCGCTAAATTCTCATCCATTGTTTGACTTTAGACACTTCAAATTAGTTCCACCATCGAGTTCTACACCCTTCCATCTTTTAAAAGTGTGAAAGGCTCCTGATTTAATTTATAATATATGTCATAACTTACGGGTGTAGTCATCAATGAAGGTTGCGTAATACTTTGCTACTCCTATAGACTCGACCAATGCCATACTCCATACATCGGTATGTGCGAGTTCCAACATTCTTGTTTTTCGATCCCATTTCAATGGTCGGTAATAAACTTTTCCGCTTCATGTCCTTTTCGCTCATGTGGCAAAGACCATCATGCCACATCTTGATTAACCTCGATAGGTCCTCATTCGATTGACACCCATCTCGGCGATTTCTAGTATCGATCGTCCACATCTTGATTAACCTCGCATGGTGCTGACCAACATCTCTAAGAACAATGTCCCGAGCTTGATCCCCTTGGCAATAACTAGAGTTGATTTGGTTACTTTCCACTAATCGTCGCCAATAGACATTCGATGTCCCTTAGATCTAAAAGCTCGACCAATATAATGCTCTCACTTAATTGAGAGATGAACACCATGTCATCCAAAATCAAGTATATCACTTCGATCAGTGATCTCCAAAGACTCTCTTCAACGAGATTCACCTTCAAACTACGAGACTTCGTCGAACTTTCTAGACAAACTACGAGTGCATCCTCTGATTCAACTACCACCAAGGTTGAAGTATCCGCCCTTCTATACTCTTTGCAGTCCCTTTATTGGATGACTCTTTTTATCAGAATTCAAGCACTCGGGTTCTCTCCGAGTCTTCAACTCCCCTAGGCTCTTCGTCTGACTTTCCCCTTGCCCTTCAATTCTCGATTATTTTTCCGATTGCGGGAAGAGTCTGCTACCTAGGAATTTTTCATGGTTCCTCCCCTTTTGCTTTTTTTTCTCACCTCGTCACTTATCATCCGTTCACGTACATTGTGAAATTTGAGCTTCCTTGATTGTTTGCTTATAATATAAACTGTGGTCGACGAGCTCTCGGGCATGATACCAAGAACCTCAAAAGTCTACTCGTCGTCTATTACATGGTTAACCATCGACAAGTAGTTGACGATATTGCAGAAGTCATTTAGATGCTCTTCAACTGAGCTACTCCCTATCATCGTCATGATATATAACTTACATGTATGGTGCACTAGGTTGGTTGATGACAATCGTTTGTACATGTTTGACACTTTGTTTGATAACGATAATTGCACGTTCGCAAACACCATGCAATCTAATATATGGCAATCATAGTTCCTTCATCTTTGCTTGCTTCGTTTATTCCAAAGCATCCCCTAAATCGCTACGATATATGGTATTATGGGTTTGTATTTTCCATAAAACATTATTTGTCGTCACAAATCGCAAATTGCATCACCCACAACCACCACAAATATTTTGGGCATGAGAACCGTCTCCGTAGATTATATGAACATGAGAATAAATAATACAAAGTTAACAACAATAAATACATTTAGTATTTTTACTAAAGTTAATAATATATCAATATTGAAAAACTTAATTTAAAATGCAAAAGATTTAAATTGATTTTCTGTAAAATTGAGGCCTTGAATATTAAAATATAGTTTTTTTAAATAATCAAAGTATCTTTCTCTAAATATTCCTACTGCTTGTATACTTATGTAAATATTTTTGAGTTCCCTTTTCTATATTCTTACATTCCTAAGTTTCAAATATCTGAGCATATCAATTAGTTAAGATCGATTGAAATGAAATGTTTAATAAAAAACTGACTAAAACATCGTAAATATAGTTGTTATTCGATTCGAACGAACCGAACTGTCTATATTCATTTTAAAATTCAATATGATAAATTTATTTTTGTTAGATTAAAATTTGAAAAATTAAAAGAATATAATTTTAGATTTAAAAGGAAATTATAATTTAATAAAATAATACAATGTGTGATAGATTGTAGTTTTAAAAATTCTAACATGTCATATGTGTATTTGAACGCACGCATGATCATATATAAGCCGGACACATTTTAAATATATATTTTTCTTAAAGTAAATTATGAAAAACTAATCGTTTAAATTGCACCGAATTTAGATCGATATCAAAGCATACAATATATGTAATAAGAAAATTAATCACGAAATAAATCAAACAATACATGTTAAATATATCTAAAAAATGAAATGTGGGTATATTATTAGACATATTGGGAAGTGTCGGCCAGTTTGCAGAAATATTCGACATAAAATAGAATTAAATAAAAATATTAATTTACCAATTTTGAATGGGGTCCCAACTACAAGGTTTGATATTATCCAAGTTCATTTATATTATTTTATTTTATTTCAATTTTGTCGCTTTAAGAACTAGCAAGAAGTCAAAAAGCCATTTTCAATTAAGAGAATAGATGGGTAACCGAAATTATTAATTAAAAGCAATAATTGACAACCCTTTAGTATAAAAAGTTAAGTTAATGTTGCTAAATTAAATAAATCACATGTTTTAGTGTAGGTGGATTAAGAAAATAATGAAGAAAATTGTATCTTTGGTTTCCAAAGTTTCGTAATTTGGAAATATTTGGTCTCAAACTCTAACTTGATATCAATAATCCCTATACTTTGATCATTTTGACAAAAATAATATTCATGTGCATACTAATAGCTGATTAATTTTGCTACACACATTAAATTTTGACAATTAGTTTTACCGAAAATTCAAAATCTGAGGACAGATTGATTTTGCATTTTTAAAACTTTAAGAATTAGATTTCTCAAAATTAAGAAATATTAGAAATCAAATTTATAAAATTATACAAACTATGAATATCTTAAATTTTAAATGTCATCCCCCCAAAATAATAACTTGAAATAGGTTTGTGGTTAGTTTGTATCATATATGTTCAAACTGGAATTAAAATTATTTTAATCATATTTATTATTCGCTCTCAAATAAAAAATAATTATTTTTATATTTGAATCAAATAAATAATATTAATTTAAAATCATTGTTGTTTTTACGAAAAACATTCACATACACAAAGCATGTGAACCTTACGTGGATACGATAAATGTTGTTAGTGTTCTTGTCGTTTCTAACAGAGATTGACCCCATTAAAGCCGAGTAATCCATAACGATAGCCAAAAAATTGTATAGTAAATATTTTACAATCGACCCGATTCATAAAAAAGTGCACTGTCGTGTGAGGAATACGCCTCCATCATATTCATAAAACCTATTAAACATTTAACATCAAAAAATTTAAAATTACTTAATATATATGACTTTGAAATATCAAAATTCATGTGATTAAAATAATTATACTTGCAAATAATTGTGAGTGAAGGGATTTTCTCTAATGATATTAGAGTTGTTTGGTTTTACGGTGGTCGCTGCGGTACGTTCACCGCACCGTGATTTTATTTTATAATACTAAACAATCTATGCAATTACAATGATTGTACTGGGGTTTTTGGAGATCATATAAATATGTCTTGATACGTATGGTCAATCCACTGTGGTTAGCTAAATTCCAAAACTGATTTTCAAAGTTAATTTAAATTTTTTTAAAACCAAACTCTAACTATCGATTTTATAAATTGTTTTTGTACTATTATAATTTATGTTTTTTTATGTCATTGTAAAATAAGTTATTAAAAAGTTATATAAATATTACTTTATTGTATATGAATGTTTTAGTATTTATTTGACTTATATTCATTTATAACAAATATATTAATATCAAGATTAAAATAAACAATTTATTAAAATCACACTACAATTACTGTAGTTTTTTCTAACAGTTTTCTAAATCTTAATAATTATTATTATGATCATCTTAAACCACGGTACGATCATCATACCTCATCGTTATTTTGAAAAACTAAACCAAAGACCAAACAACCCCATTGTTTGATAAATTAGTATTTATATAATAAAATGAATTTAATAATATATAAATTTAATTAGTTCTCAAAGTAAAATTGTGTTTTATGTTGAGCACATTCTCTTGGATCCTTCTTTAGATCCAACAGAAACTATTAGCAGCCCTTGACAGAGGCACCGGCTCCATACCGGGACAACAATAAAGGGCATGCCGAACGCTCTTTGAGAGGCCCATTAGCTGCCCTTGGCAGTGGCCACAGCCTTAGTCACAGTAACCAAACCCATAAATGATTCAGGACCCAAACTCAAATTTACATGGCATTCGGCCCATTACTTTGACACTTAAATCCCAATATTTTCATACAGATTGTTACAATGAAAACCGGGCGGTACCGATCTCGGTATCGTCCGGTCCTGTGTTCTCGGGTTAAAATCTGGGTTTTTCCTGGTCGATTTGGAAAATTATATATTTTTTTCTAAAAGCATTAAAAAATTTGTACCGACCGTACTGGTCATATCGATCCGGACCAAAACAGTATGATGGACAGTATGAAAACATTGATTTCATCACACTTAAGTCTAAATACTTGATAAATTTGGACTTGCAAATTGAAATGAACCAGAATATCATGATATTATAATAATTTTCTCTTATTTTATTTTTAATATTAAATTATATTAATTTAATGTTCAATTTTTTGTCTAAGAATCAATTTTAGTATATTGAATTTGAATATTAAACTAACAAAATTAAATAGATACTAGAACATGTTCGAATAAGTTATTCGAACAAGTTATTTGAGCAAACATGAACAATCATATATCTATTTGAACAATGTTGGAACATTAGTTCTCGTTGAATAAAATATGAACAAACATAAAATGTTCGAATAAAAATATGAACTAACATGAACATAGAGAGTTCGTTCGTTCGTATCGAATATTAGCCCTACCTTTATGCAATGAATTTGTTTTATCTGCTATCATGGGAATTCATAGGGAATTCAGATATGCCCATTGATTAAGAGGTGGACATTGAAGGGTTTATTAATTATTTGATTCTACTTTTAAAAATTAAGGTGCCAGATGCTGAGTAGTTGTGAAATATAATGATCGAATTTTTTTAAATATATATAGTAAAATTGTAATATCATAATTGTGATTAATGTAAAAAACTAAAATATATATATATAATAAAGATAATCATTGACTTATTAATTTATCCGCTAAATTACTCGGAGCATTCAAGATTAATTGTATTTTGGGCCGGAACAGTGGCCTTTTTAGACTCGTGAGATGAAATCATGAAACATGTGGCGTGGCTGCCGGCCTCAAGCCCATCACTGCCATGCCGTCTCAAAAATATAGTGTTTGGATAAGATAACAATGTTAATATTTTATATCAATAATTTCATACTAATCTAAAATTTTGTATAGATCCGAATAGAAATGATTGATACATTTGGTATATGAAACGTTATATGGGGCAATAAAAATTTTAATTTTGTAAAGTATTAAAAAAATTTAAAAATAAAAATAATTATATTTTTAGGGTCGAACTCGGAAAACTAGAATCCAACCCTAAATCTCGTAACTAGACGGTACCAAAATATTGATATTGCTTGTTATTTGATGTATTAGACGGTATACCGAAATATGAGTTGAGATACACTCAAGAATAACACTATTAAAAAACACAATGTTAATAACATAAAAGTTTTAATGTAGAAAAATCCAAAATGTATGAAAAACTACAAGAATAGTTGGATGTCCAAATTCATTATCAAACATATTTTTTTAACTCCATACTCAATAATCATTCTGTTATCGCCGCTAAAATAGACAATAACAAGATAGTGGCCTCATTTTGAGTATGGATCTTATTAAAATTTTCGAAAAAGTAATACGAAAACGAAAAGGAAAACAATCAGATTTTTAAGGTGGAAAATTTTTTTTGTAAAAAAAATATAAAAAATCATCCATCCATAGCCTTGGAATCAACTATAAACATCAAGTTTTGTAGATTTACAACAAGAGAACAAGATTTAGAACCAAAAGAAAAAGATCATCTTCCGATGGCTATAATTGTCGGATTTGCGATCCTGAAAAGAAGTGGACAATGGCTGAAATGTTAGGTTACAAAAATCTTCATTTTAACATTATTTATATAGTTATGTAGTCCATCCAATTACAAACTATCAATACATAAGTCAAATATACAATGGTCCAATAGCCTTCAAATTAAATATAAGGTCCATCAAATAAGTAATTCAGCCCCAATACCTCGAAAAGTTCATATGTATATTCAAGCGAAACCCGTCATATAAATATCTTTATCTGCTTCATTTCTCAATTCGTGAAAATTTTATATAGGAATATGTGTGTCATTAAATAATAAATTTCTCATATGATAATTGATACATCTCGTCCAAATAACTATTTGGAGCATGGTAGTCATACTGGTAGTATACCGCCCAGTATACCGGTCATACCGGTAAATATCGGTTATGACCGGTACACCGATATTTCAATATATCACCGGTATACCACCGATATATAGGAAAAATCACTTATATCGGCCATGACCGATACAAACGATACCGACCGATTTAACTTCCTTGATTTGGAGGCCATTGATGCATCTCTTCTAATTAGTGTCCCACTCAACATATCACTTAGTGAATCTTACTATAAATATGCATAACTTTAGTTTTGCTATAATCATTCCCTTTGTCAACATGTCTATCAGATTTTTGATGTCTTTGATTTTGATAAGTTGAATTATCTTTCTTTTGAGCAGATTCCTATATTGTGATATTTCAGTTCAATATGTGTAATTCATAGCATGAAACAACGTGTTCTTTGCCAAACTTATGACACACTCACTATCACTATACAAATTCTACTAATCGGTCGTTTACAAATCTCAGTCAAAAAGTTATGGAACCATACACATCTACTTGGAAGCTTCTTAAATTGCCACATACTATGTCTTATTGGAGTAAAATGAGATACACTTTTACAATTTACATTTCCAACTAATACTTGTACCACCTACTGTAAATACATATTCAAATTACTTATTCGATCGTCCAGTTGTCTTCCGAGGTTGACATCTTCTTACCATGTTAATTCGATCATTCCCTTCTTAAAACATAAATTACACTTTGATGTCCCTTTGAAATACCGTAGCATTCATAATGATGCTTCCAATGCTTTTTAGGGGGTTTGACATTAACCTGCTCACGACTCTTATTTCAAATGTGAAGAGTGCCACATTTTTAATCTCTTTTGACATCTTGGTCTGTTATTGACTCATGCTCCATTAGAGTTTTACGCATGCTTCCATATGTTTTCACTACTTTCAATTCACCTGCTTGAAATCGATCCATAACTTCTATTAGGAAAAGCTGTATATGCTAGACATTATAATGCCTTATTTATGGTCACCCATCACAAATTGCACCAACCCCATAACTACCACCAATTTTTGGAATATGAGAACAATCTCGATATATTATATAACATGAGAATAACAACATATATTTTATTATTTTTATAATACATCAATATTGAAAACTTTATTTAAAATTTAAAAGATTTAAATTTATTTTCTGTAAAATTGAGGCCGAATTTTTTCATATTTTTAAATTTTAAAATATACATTTTTTCAAAGTTGATGTAAAAAAATTTAAATTCATGTTTTCTACATTTTTTCAATATACAATTTACATTTCTATCTACATTAATCAGTTAAGAACAATTGAAATGAAATGTTTAATAAAAAAAGTGACTTAAACCTTGTAAATATGGATGTTATTCAATTCGAATGAACTGATCTTTATATGTTCATAATCGTTTATATTTTTATTCGAATATTATTCATGTTCATTCGTATTTTAATTGAACGAGAATTCATGTTCAAACATTATTCAAATATTTATATGAATGTTCATATTCATTCAAATAATATGTTCGAACATGTTCAACCGATATGCTGAATTTTTTTCGAATAAGTTGAAATTTAATGTAATAAAATTGCTTTTATATTAAAATTTAAAAATTTTAAAAATATAATTTCATATTTAAAATAAATAACTCAAAAAAATTATAATACATAAAATTCAATAAAATAATAGAAAATATTAGAGAGATGAGGTGTAATATGATATCTTAGAGTTTCTTAAAACTCCAATATTTAATATATTTATATTTATATTAAATATAAATAATAGTATATTTGTTTATGAAAATATTATTGTTCATTCAAATTATAAACAAAATGAAAAAAATGTTCGAACAAAATTTATATTTATATTTGAGCAAACGAACACAATCATATACGAGTCAAATACATTTTAAATACAAATTATTTTGATTGAATAATTATTAGATTCAAAGCATACAATATCTATGATATGAGAATTAATTATTATGAAATAAATTAAGCAATACAAATATATATATATATATATATATATATAACGAAATGTGGGGATAGATATATTGGGGAGAGTCTGGCCAGTTTGCAGAAATATTTGACATAAATAGAATTTAAAAATATTAATTTACCAATTTTGATTGGGAATCCCAACTACAAGGTTTGATATTATCAAGTTCATTGGGAAATTAGCAAACTAGCTCCCCTGCATAGAATTGCTTTGACAAATAGCCTGTTTCAGTAATATCTTGGCTAAATAACCTATCTTCTCAAAATATTAGTCAAATAATCCGGATATTTGTATATTATTAATAAAAATAAATCAAATAATTAAATATTACATATATATTTAAATTAAAATACATATTAAATTAAAATACAATATATTAACATCGAATTTTATACATTTACGTTGTAAAATAAATTAAACTAGTTTAACGAAAATCATACAAAACAACAATCGATATGAAATTATATAATTTGATTCGGTGTGTGTGATCGNTTTCTTTATCTCGTCATTTTCGTTAACCTGTTTGTATAAACTTTGATTCATTTCTTTAGTGAACAGGCTAAGAGCATAATCAGCTCTTAGTCGAGTGGTTTTCACCCCAATTCACGGGGTTTCCACTATAAATTGTCGTGCATTTACTTTGATTTTTTTTAGCTTTCGATCGTCTTCATATTTTAAAGAAATCAGAACCGAGTTCGTTATCTGAACGAACCGGACGACTGTTGGTACCCCCTAAAAATGGACCATAACAACATCAATATTGAAAACTTTATTTAAAATTTAAAAGATTTAAATTTATTTTCTGTAAAACTGAGGCCGGATTTTTTCATATTTTTAAATTTTAAAATATACAATTTTTTCAAAGTTGATGTAAAAAATTTTAAATTCATGTTTTCTATCTTCTTACGTTTCTACATTTCAAATATCTTAGCATATTAATCAGTTAAGAACAATTGAAATGAAATGTTTAATAAAAAAAGTGACTTAAACCTTGTAAATATGGATGTTATTCAATTCGAATGAACTGATCTTTATATGTTCATGATCGTTTATATTTTTATTCGAATATTATTCATGTTCATTCGTATTTTAATTGAACGAGAATTCATGTTAAAACATTATTCAAATACTTATATGAATGTTAATGTTCATTCAAATAATATGTTCGAACATGTTCAACCGATATGCTCAATTTTTTTCGAATAAGTTGAAATTTAATGTAATAAAATTGCTTTTATATTAAAATTTAAAAATTTTTAAAATATAATTTCATATTTAAAATATATAACTCAAAAAAATTATAATACATAAAATTCAATAAAATAATAGAAAATATTAGAGAGATGAGGTGTAATATGATATCTTAGAGTTTCTTAAAACTCCAATATTTAATATATTTATATTTATATTAAATATAAATAATAGTATATCTGTTTATGAAAATATTATTGTTCATTCAAATTATAAACGAAATGAAAAAATATTCGAACAAAATTCATATTTATGTTTGAGCAAACGAACACAATCACATACGAATCAAACACATTTTAAATACGAATTATTTTGATTGAATAATTATTAGATTCAAAGCATACAATATCTATGATATGAGAATTAATTATTATGAAATAAATTAAGCAATACAAATATATATATATAACCAAATGTGGGGATAGATATATTGGGGAGAGTCTAGTTTGCAGAAATATTTGACATAAATAGAATTTAAAAATATTAATTTACCAAATTTGATTGGGAGTCCCAACTACAAGGTTTGATATTATCAAGTTCATTTTTATTATTTTATTTCAATTTGGTCGCTTTAAGAACTAGCAAGAAGTCAAAAAGCCATTTTCAATTAAGTGAATAGATGGGTAAGCGAGATTATTAATTAAAAGCAATAATTGACAACCCTTTAGTATAAAAAGTTGATAAATGTTGCGAAATCAAATAAATGAAAAATTGTTTTTATAATTTTATCAAATTTAATTCGCATGATTTACAATGTAATATATGGTTCTAGTTAATTTGATTATCTAGTTTGGAACATTTGGCAAATGTTCACAATTTGTCAAAACTTACAAAATATGTAACCGATTTTATCATTTTTATACTTTGAATATTACAATTATCATAAACAAAACATTAACGATCAAAATTGTAATGTTTTATAATAATTTGATAACAATCAAAAGTGGATTAAGATAATAATAATTTATTTTACAATAATATATTAAGTAATAGATTTACTTTATTGTTCATTTGATATATTTTCAAATAGAACAATTTTAGTGATACATATTACTCGTGTTAAAGAAATTATATTTGTTTTATAAATCATATACCATATGAAGTTAAATTATTGTTATTTTTGAATAAACCTCAACATATGTAAATTATGCTAAATTTACACGGATGAGATTGATGCTCATGATAGTCTTGTTGTTTATAAGGAGACGACCTCATACTCTTGACTCAATTTAGAAATTTTATAAAAAAATGTAAAAATTGTCTTCTTGTCCTTTCATCCACTTGATATTTAAAAAGCCCACTGGACATCTGCCTAAATTTTTGGAGAGCAAAATTAATATCTTAGACGGATTGATTCCCATGAGCCCTAAAACCTACTATCAATATTTAAAGATAAATGATAAAATATATTACAAACTTTTAATATACATGACATATTTATATGTCAATATTATGTAATTAAAAAAGTTGTTCTTGAAAATAAATGTGATTTTTTAAGGTGTTTACCGTTATATCATGATATTGTTCAATATATTAATATTCATATTGTAAAAATGAATTTAATAACATAAATTAAATTGAGCAAATTGATAAGTAACCCCAACTCATAAGTTGTGTAAATATCATACACAACCTACGAAATTGTAATAATAATACATAAAGTTGTTAATACTATTTGTTTTGATCCCGGACCTTGTAGTATTTGATTTTCTGTATGTTAAACATTTTTTATTACGATAACAGTGGAATGTTTCACAAATACACTTATTTCAAAAACATACTTTCAACAATATCCTTTTTTTAATCTCTTTCATAACTATTTTTTTCTTTTTCTTAATTAGTTAAATTATAAATAATACAATTTTATTATAAATATAAAGTTAGGGGTCGTTTTTGTATATATTTGATTATAAAAATCAATTTTTACATATTTTACAATTTTATTTTTTTTTAAAATAAAAAATTGATATCATTCAAAATCAATGTTTTCATATATGTCAGTATGTGAACCATGTAATACCGATATTTTTTCTGGTACCTCTTTGTAGTGCTGTTATTCAATCCGAACGAACCGATTTTTATATGTTCATGTTCGTTCATATTTTTATTCGAATATGTTTATGTTCGTTCATATTTTTTCGAACCAAAATTCATGTTCGAACATTGTTCAAATACTTATATGAATGTTCATTTTAGTTCGAATAACTTGTTCGAACATGTGGAATGATCTTAATTTTTTTTCGAATTTATTATTAAAACTCAATGTACAAAAATTGAATTTTTAGATTAAAAATAAAAGAATATAATTTCATATTTGCAATAAAATAAGAGAAAAACATTATAATATATAATAAAAAAATATGGAAATATAATGTGAAATATAATAGATTAGAGTTTTATTTTTAAATTCTATATTCATTAATATATTAAAATATAAATTAAAACTCTAATATATTATATTTCACATTATATTTCCATATTTTTTTATTATATATTATTAGAGTTTTAAATTAAATTATATATTTGTTCACCAATGTTCATATTTGTTCACGAAAATGTTAATGTTCGTTTAAGTTATAAACGAACATGAAAAAATGTTCGAACAAAGTTCATATTTATATTCGATCGAACGAACACGATCGTATACAAGCGAACACATTTCGAATACGAATTGCTCAGATCGTATAACAACCTTGCTCCCTATATGGATTTTGGGGTCGGATCCAAATTTTTCAGATCCGATCCTAAAAAATATTACATTGTTAATTATTTTAAGAAAATTAGGTATTTGCATGTATGCCAATCCGGACTGATTCACTATAAAAATCATGTAATTCTAAAGAGTTTAGAAATATTTCGTACAACTTATTCACATATATTAAGTTTAATAAAAAAGATCCCTAACTTCATATTTATCATAAAATTGTATTATTTATAATTTAATACTTTTTAAAATAAAAAAATGTAATTATGAAAGAGTTTAAAAAATAAGGGTATTATTGAAAGTGTAATTTTGAAATAAGTTTATATGTGAAAAATCTCCCAATAAAATCCTTAGAAATTGAAAAATTATAAAAAATTAACTCTTGAAATTCAAGAATTATGCATAAAAATATAAAAACATTAATGATCTAAACATTATTCCACATGAGCTCATTCAAATGAAAAGTTCACAATTGTTCTATTGCGTTTTTGGTCGTAAGTATCTATAATTCTTGAGCATACTATGTAAATCATCAAAGAGAATTCATTTATTACAAGAGAGCCATTCTTTATTTGAAAAAATAAGAAAATTGTAAGAAATATTGTTTGATTGGAAGCCCCTATATCTACTTACGTGGATAATAATATGAGCTGAGATTATGGTTTTCCAAGCATCTTCTTTCCAAAATATCATAAAGGATATTATTATTTTAAGAGTGCAATAAATCTTGTTAAATTTATAAGGAATAAATTTGTTGATCTTCTTTCCAAAATTTGCAATAGATCTTTTTAAGGCACAATATATATTTATTGTGTTATTTTTTTTAAAAAATATATTTAATTTATTTTTAAAATATTTTGGTTTATTATGGTATATTTGAAGAAGATCCAAAAAAAATTAGAGGAGTTTTTTCAGAAATAGACATCCTTATTTGATATTGCAGTTGCAAAAGTTGATGAAAGAATACGAAGGATTAGGAAACCTATACATTCGAGAGACATCCTTATGCATATGACTTATTTGCATTTGGATGTCTTATATTTTTATGGTGCCAAAATCTTTTATGTCTTATTGTGGGATATATCTATGTGGAGAGGATGACATTGTATGTGATTCCCACATTTTAAACAATATTATGTATCTTTATAGAGTAGACCTCATTTCAGAAAAATGGTAATAATTTTGACCCTATTTATCAAAAACGATCTAAGAATTGATGTTCAAAGAATAAAAAATCTGCGTACCCTAAACACAAAAAATATTGTTCAATGATTAAAAAAAACTCTTATACACCATATATTTGAGCAAATTGTTGTTCAACTAAACAGAAAATCAATGATCTCTAATCCAAAAACCTAGATCCTCTAAACCCTAAAAAACATATACGAATTATGCTTAGTGTTCAAAGGGCGAAATAAAGCTGTTACTTGGTCGTACAATCAAAAGAGCTTAAACTAAACATATTTTAAATGGAAAAATGGCGACTTGGGTCCCTAAAGTTTGGATAATTTGGTAATTTTAGTCCCCAAAGTTTCAGTGGCAAAAACAGTCCCCAAAGTTTTGATGATTTGGCAATTTTAGTCTCCAAAGTTGCGTATTTTTGCAAAATATATCCCTAAAGTTTGCGAATTTTGGCAATTTTGGTCCCCAAATTAATTTTCGTCCGGGGACCTAATTTGCCACAATTAGCAAACTTTGGGGACATATTTTGTGAAAATACGTAACTTTGGGAATTGGTTTTGCCAAAATTCGCAAAATTTGGGAACCGGTTTTGCGTACATGAAACTTTGGGGCCTGGTTTTGCCAAAATTGAAAACTTTGGGGACCAAAACTGCCAAATTATCCAAACTTTGGGGACCAAAACTACCTTCCGCCCCATATTAAATATTATACTAAAAAAATAACTTACTTGTTCATTTGTATGCACAAAAGATGATTCTTAAAACTTTGAAATGCTACAATTGAAACTAAATGACATTGATAAAAACAGATTTTATTGACACTTTTGATGTAAATATTTATTAAAACGAATATTTTATTTTTTCAAACTTACTCACTTAATTTACTCATTTAATTTCTTCTATCCACGTAAAAATTGATTATAGAAGATATAAGTTTCTCGTTGAACTTGATAAAATCTGAATATCATCAGGTTTCACTTCATTAAACATCACGGTGAACACATGTAACTCGCATTTGATAATGAAATACATCGAAATGAGTATGTCTTATCAAATTTTCTCCAAATGTAGTGAAATATGATGATATTTGGATGATCGTCATGTTCAATTCGAATCTTCAATATCTTCTTTAATTTTATTTATATCTATATATTTTTTGATAATGTTATCATGATAAAACACATATTCTCTTGTAAGGATAGTATAATTATATTTCTACCAAACTCTCATTCGTTATATATTATTATATCATCGATAACTTCCTGTTGGTTACCACCAATACTTCATATATCAATACAAATAAATTATTACTTCATGTAAAAAAGTTAAACAAATTATTAAATTAAAATAATATTTCCTTGCTAAAATAAATTATATGAATTTAAAAGGGTTGACATATAATGCAAAATTAAATATCAAACTAGAATAAAATTGACAAATAGCTAATATCACTAATTATTCATGCAAAATATTTAAGTGAAATTATAAACTTAAAACTAATATCATAAACAATTAATAACTAATATCGTTCTCAAAGTAATAAAATAAAAGTCTACCAAGCAAAAAACTTAAACTAAACATATAATATTTTACTAAAAAAATAATACTGTACTTGCTAGTTTGTATGCACAAGAAGTCAATTCTTAAAACTTTGAAATGTTAGCTACAGTTGAAACTAAATGAAAAGTGGTAAAAAACAAATTATATAGACAATCTGGATGTAAAAAATTACTAGAAATGCACATTTTATTTTTCAAACTTACACACTTAATTTACTTATTTATTTTCATATGTCATTTGTAAAAATACATTATAAAAGATATAAGCTTCTCGTTGAACTTGATGATTATCCAAATATCATCAAGTTTCACTACATTAAACAACACGGTGAACACATGTAGATCACATTTGATAACGACATACCTCTAAATGAGTATATTTTAACAAATTTTCCCTCAATATGGTGAAATCTAGCGATATTTGGATGATTGTCAAGTTCAACTATAAGTTTTATATCATATTTTATTTTGTTTATATCGATATAAATTTTAATAATGTTATCAAGGTAAACCACACATTCTCTTATTAGGATATTACAATTATGACTTGTACCAAACTCTTCTTGTTTATCGTCGATAACTTCCCGTTGGTTACCACCCATACTTCATATGCCAATACAAATAAATAATTATTTCATGTAAAATAGAGTTGGAATATATTTGCTCTATTTTTAAATATGAACAAATTATCAAACTAGAATAACATTATTAATGCAAAAATTTAATTATATGAACTTAAAAGAGTTGACATATAATGAAATATTAAATATAAAACTAGAATAAAATTGGCAAATAGCAAATACCGCTAATTATTCATGCAAAATATTTAAGTGAAATTATAAACTTAAAACTACTATCATGAACAATTAATAACTAATGACCTGCTCAAATTTAAATATAAAATTCTACCAACAAAAAGAAGTTAATTTCAACATATTAAATATTACACTAAGAAATAATAACTTACTTGTCGTTTGTGTTATGGTCCCTTTTTAGGGGTACCAACAGTCGTCCCGTTCGTCAGCAGACGAACTCGGTTTTGATTTGTTTTAGATGTGGAATACGATTAAAACTGGAAACAATGAATGAACACGGCGATTTATAGTGGAAACCCCAAGAATTGGGGAGAAAACCACTTGACTAAGAGTGAATTACACTCATAGCCTGTTCACTAATCGAATAATTCATACAGAATACAACAGAGACTTAATGAAAATGACAAGGGAATAGAAAGCAGTAAGACCTCCGGCAGGGTAACGACATGTTCTTACGCGTCCAAAAAATCCTGCTATTTCCGTCGTGGCACTCTGTATTTATAGAGCTAGTGGCGTGTGTAAATCACACTCTGTAACCACCTATGACAGGTTTGTTAGAGGTTGTTGTCGCGCGATGTAGAACGAGGTTGGGACCGAGGTGTGGTAAACGTGTGAAGGCCCGAAGCATGGAAAACGTGGGTTTGTAACCGTTCTGACCGAACCATGGAGCAAGTTACCAGAAAACGCTTTATTTCGCCAATGCCATCTTCGGTCTTCTCGTGGAATATCGAGCCGCTGTTCGTTATGTGTATAAGTGGGCTGCAAGGGTTTGTTTCCACCATTTGAATCAGCCCAATTGTTAACGGGTCTTATCCGTCATGGGGTACCTGGTCCTAGAGTTCTCATCAGTTTGTATATATACAAGAAGCTAATTCTTAAAACTTTGAAATGCTAAAGTTGAAACTGAATGAATAATAGTGCAATATCGCTACTATTATATTAATGTAAAAAATTAACTTCAATTTTTTACACTTTTAATCTAAAAAATTACTATAAATGAACATTTTATTTGTTTCAAATTTACTCACTTAATTTACTTATTTAATTTCTTCTGTTCCACGTAAAAATAGATTATAGAAGTTATAAGCTTCTAGTTGAATTTGACGATCATCCAAATATCGTTAGGTTTCACTACATTAAACATAACAGTGAACACATGTATCTCGCATTTGATAACGACATACCTCTAAATGAGTATGTGTTATCCAATTTTATCCCAATGTAATGAAATCTGATGATATTTGGTTGATCGTCAAGTTCAACTAGAAGCTTTATATCTCCTTTTATTTATTTAAATCTATATATATCTCCTTACACACATTCTCGTGTAAGGATAATACAATTATGATTTGTATCAAACTCTTCTTCATTATATATTATCATATAGTCGATAACTTCACGTTGGTTACCACTAATACTGCATATATTTCAATACAAATAAATATATTTGCTCTATTTTTAAATATGAACAAATTATCAAACTAGAATAACATTATCAATGCAAAAATAAATTATATGAACTTATAAGCGATGACATATAATGCAAAATTAAATATTAAACTAGAATAAAATTGACAAATAACTAATACCACTAATTATTCATTCAAAATATTCAAGTGAAATTATAAACTTAAAACTACTATCATTAACAGTTAATAACTAATGAATTGCTCAATTTAACAAAATAAAATTCTAACATCAAAAGAACTTAATCTAAATATAGTAAATATTGTACTAAAAAATAATAACTTACTTGTTGGTTTTTATGTACAATAATATGATTTTTACAGCTATGAAATGCTACAGTTGAAATTGAATGAATAGTGGTTAAAAACAGATTTTATAGATACTCTCGATATAAAAATTTACTAGAAATGAGCATTTTATTTTTTCAAACATACTCATTTAATTGAATGATTTAATTTCTTATATGGTAAAAATAGATATGACTAGTTTACGAGAAATCACCCAAAAAAAAATTATTATGATACTATTTTAAAATAAAAAAGTTTATTTTTTATAATTTTTTTTTTTTTAAAAACCCTTGGTCGTTTTCATATAATATGATAGCTCTTGCTATGCTACATCTCCCCTATATATATATTTGATGGTCACTGTTAAATAGTTTCAAAATTTATGTACTAAATACACAATTTGAAATTTGAAATTTCCTTTAACATTATTTTAACTTAATATTATCTACTTAATTTTCTATATTTTGGATAATATTTTTGTTATCATTTGATATGATAATTTTACTCACTTATTTAAATGTTATATGCATATTTTTAAAATAACTTAACTTGACCAAATAGACTGTTTTGGTAAAACATTTGTTAAATAACTCGAATTTGTATTTTATTTGCTAAATAATATATATTTATAATAAAAATATATCAAATAACTTAAATATCACTAATATATATTAATTTAAAAATAAATAAATAAAAATACAATATATTAATATTGAATTAGCTCTAGTTTGAGTTTAATACATTTACATTGTAAAAAATAATTTTTTTTATAATAATCATAAGAATTTGCATAGGGCTATTTTGCACTCTTATATAGACTAATCCATATTATTATTGTAGGTTTGATCCGGAATTTACAACAAAATCCTTATGAAACTGTGCTACTTAAGGAAGAAGAAACAAGGGTCTCAAGAGTTTTTGGTTGATAGAAAATAAATTTATGTTTTGAAATTTCAGAAATATTATATTTTTATAGAATTTTGTTTTATTAACAAAATTATTTATTTTATAATGTAAATGTATTCAATTCAACTTATGAGAGAATTAGTAGGCAATCTATAAGTAATTTTAAAATTTAAAATATATTAATAAAGTATTTTAAAATTTTTAAATGATTCTTATACCAGACTTAATTTATTATATATTTTAAATTTAAATATTTAAATAATTATTAGATTTATTTATATTAAAAATATATAAACATAAGTTACTTACTAAATAAATTATGAAAATATGTTATTTAATAAATTATTTAATTAGGACGCTCTTTATTAAATAAAATGTTGGCCATTGGGCTGCGCTATTTTACAAATTTGTCCGCCAATAGCTCTGGGATTCTGGCGTCTGGTAGCTCTTCTTTTTTTCAAATCCGTGAAGTCTTGTTTGTCTCCGGCTCCGTTTCTTCATAAACCCGTGACTCATGTTCTGTTTTATTCTTCACGTTCCCTTCAATTTTCACCAAACCCATATTCACATCCTGGCTAAAAATCCCTCTTTCGATCTGGAAAAACTCAAAGAATGCACCCAGTTTTGCTCTCTCTATTTCTTCTATTCTCCTTCATCTTCGCTTCATCATATGGTATCTATTTTATATGCATATTTGTTGCTTGATTAAATGCCAGTATTTCTAGTTAGCAACGTGTTTTTTACCTGCAGATGGTCCTATTTATGATTCTTCAGCTTACAGTGAGGTATTTATTTGTTGTTGTGATTTTTTAAACGTGAATTTTAATAACTTTTTGTGATTTTTACTCCAAGTGTAAGTTGCAATACGAGGAAGCATTGTACGAAGGTGGGATTCTCAAAGATAAAGTCCCAATATTGAATCAAATTACTGGGGAAAACAGTGATTTTGTTGCTTCTATTGCATTTCCCCTTCAAAACCTTGATAAGGGCAGCAAATATTGCTTCTCTAGTTACGTTAATTTCATACTTTTACTCGCATTTTTCGAATGTGAAATCGGTATACATTTGAACCTCTTGTATTAACAGCTTGGATCAAGGTGAATAATGCAAATTCAGCTCTAATGAGAGCTTCCCTTGAAACTGAAACCACAATGCTTGAGTGCATTGGGACTGTGATTGCAAAGAAGGGTTGCTGGTCTTTTCTAAAGGGAGGTTTCGTCTTATCGTCGGCATCGAATTCGTCGACACTTTATATCAAGGTACGAGTTGTTCATCTAAAAGGTGTTTCCAAGCATTTAGTGTTGAAATATTGTCCCACATTAATTGTGGAACTAGAATAATTCTAGTTTATAAAGTTGTGATATCATGAGTAATTGGTTTGACCAATTATTTTCAATGTGAATGAGGGGCCTTTTCAATGTGATTCACGGATACTAACCTTTTCAATGTGTAGTCTAGCCTTATTGACTGGGCTATATCGACACTCTTTCAACTCATTGAATCATAAATTTCTACATGATATCAAGCTCCAAAGTGGGTTTCGGGCTTGTCCGTATTGGTTTAGACATAAAAACAACTCTAATAGAAAAACACATCGAAGTTAGACAACAAAAATATATCGACTTATGATTCGACACTACCGAACATACTTAAGCAAGTCTGAACATGACTAAAACTAATTTGACTTGAATGGGAGTTTTGAAATATATCCCATATGGAAATACACATATTATATTTATAAGATGAGTGATATCATAAATAATTGGCTTGACATAACCAATGTGATTCACTTCTCTTATGTATTGGGCTACACCGACACTCTACCGGCTCATTTAATCATGAATTTCTATATGGTATATGAGCCGGGTGGGTTTCGGGTTCGTCCGTACCGGTTTAGACAAAAAAACCGATTTAGGCATTTAGTCCCCAGGAACTGAAAATAGAATCTCTGATCTCAGAGTTCAGATGGAAGAAATATCAGTGTAGAAATTGCAAGCTCTTCTTTGCAGCCTTTCACAGAAGAAGAATGGAGAATCAACCAAGAAACAAAGATAAACCAGGTGATCTTACAGAGACATTTTGATTAATAAAGAGCTTAATTTTCATTACAAGATCATATGTTTGTATTTGTTCTAACAGGTAAGAAAACGTGCCGTAACCATTCACATCTCCGATGAACGAGGATTCGCTTTACAAGGAGCTTCATTAAGAGTGGAGCAAGTTTACAAGGATTTCCCATTTGGATCTGCCATTGCAGAATCCATAATAGGAAACTCAAGGTATCAGGTTAGTGAAGCCTCAAAGACATGCTAAATATCTTTATAGAAAGAAAATCTCACGATTTGTATGTTGTCATTGGGAAGAAATGGTTTGTAGAGAGGTTTAATGCAGCCGTGTTCGAAAACGAGCTAAAATGGAACGCAACAGAGCATATACAAGGACAAGTAAACTATACTGTACCCGATCTGATGATGGAATTTGTCCGGTCGAACCAGATAATTGTCCGAGGCCATAATATTTTCTGGGAGAATCCGAAATATGCTCCTCCATGGATTCTTGATCTGAACAGGTTGTTCAAATGTATCGTAACTCGATTGTGGAAATAGAAATATTCTAGCTTATTAGGTAAGTTATATCATAATTAATCTGTTTGACCTCTCTTATGAATTGGATTATACCGACGCTCTTCCGGTCCATTTAATCCTGAATTTCAATATGGTATCGGAACAGTGTGGGTTTCGGGCTGTTATGTACCGGTTTAGTAAAAAAAATTCTGGTACAAAAGCGCATCGAACTTAGGCGATAAAAATAGATCGACCTATGATTCGAGTACTGCTGAGTCTATTGAAACAAGTCTGAATTGGACCAAAGCTAATTTGACTTAAGAAGGAGTGTTGAAATATATACATATTGACTGTGGAAATAGAAATCTTATAGTTTATAAGGGAAATGATATCATAATTAATCGGTTTGGCCTAGAATTTTTAATGCGTTTCACTTTTCTTATGAATTGGGTTACATCTGACACTCTTTTGACCCATTTAATCCTAAATTTCTATACAGGTCTGCATTGGAAGTAGCACTTGCCTCCAGAATACAAAGCTTGATGAACCAATATGGAGAGGATTTCATTAACTGGGATGTCAACAATGAGATGCTACATTTCGATTTTTATGAGGAAAAACTCGGACCCGATGCGAGTACTCGGTTTTTCAAAACGGCAAATGAGGCAGATCCATTAGCTACACTTTTCATGAATGAGTTCAATGTGATAGAGACTTGCAATGATGATAACTCAACAGTTGATTCATATGTTTCAAGAATGAGAGAATTGAATCTTGGTGGTGTAAAAATGGGTGGTATTGGACTTCAAGGCCATTTCGATGAACCAAATCCTCCGATGATTCGTGCAATAATCGACAAACTTGCAACTCTCGGGCATCCCATTTGGCTTACAGAAGTTGATATAAGCAAAAAGTATTCCAAGGAAATGCAGGTATGTCAAAATTCATTTCAATTTCGTAAGTCCAAACCATAAGACTTGGACTTGAGGGGAGTTTTGGACTTGTCCCACATAGGTTATAGAAGTGATTTTGATTAGGTTTATAAAGGTGAGAAATGACATAATGACTTGATCAAGTCTTTTAAATGTGTGACTTCCTTCTCTTAATCCCGTTCGTTCACGTTGCCCCGTTGTAATTTCGATCATACTCTATAATTCCAACATGGTAACAGAGTTGGTTCAGTTAAAATCTTGATTATCACCTGGAAAGTCCGGTTAATTTCAATTCACAAGTTCAAATTTGTCATGTATTTGGACTTGAGGGGGTGTGTTGCAATGTTAAAATATCCCATAGCCAGTCTCTTCCAGGTATTTTCGAAGTTCGGTCGCATACCCAGACGAAAACTAAGCTCCAATTTTTTGGTTGAAATTGAGATAAATGACTTGTTTAAGTTTTTTACGTTGTGGTATCTTTCCCTTATACATCATATCTTTGCATACTCTCATCGTTATTTCGACTAGACTCTCTAATTCCAACACAGAAACAATGATGCAAAACTAAATGATCTTAATGTGATCATTTTGCAGGCTATTTATCTCGAACAAGTTCTAAGAGAATGCTTCTCGCATCCGGCAGTCGATGGTATAATGCTGTGGACTGCGATTCGTCATGGTGGGTGTTACCAAATGTGCCTTACGGACGATAGTTTCGACAATCTTCCATCGGGTGATACTGTGGATATGTTAATAAAAGAGTGGGAAACTGGAGTTTTGGAGGGCCAAGCAGATAGCCATGGCTCTTATTCCTTCTTTGGGTTTCTGGGAGACTACAAAGTTAGTGCAAGTAAAGGTAATAAAACAGTAGAATCTAGATTTTCACTCACAAGAAGCAAAGAAACCAAGCATTTTAACATTATTCTCTAGTTAAATGTCTCTTTGTACTCTGTTGATTTGCTAGTTACTTTCATTAAATTGATCAAAGAATAGAAACTGAGAAAGAAAAATGTTAAGAATGGATGTGGGGTGAGAGCCGAAGGGTTCGGTCGACGAGTATGATCGATCAACGAGATCAAATACACAATTTGTAGTTACTTTCGTTAAGTTGATCGGCGGAATGATAGTATTGAGGGGTTAATGTCGATCTGCGTATAAGATTGACCGGAGGAAACTTAATATGAAGAGATGATTTTGATCGGTCACATCGACCAAACAAAGATACCGATCGGGCAATTATAATGAGTTTATTTGATAACGGTCCGATTATATTTGGATCGAGATTCAAGATTGTCGAAAATGAAAGGTTCTTTACTTAATTGACTCACGAAATATATGGAATAAGATACAACATGTTGATTATATATATGAAAGAAAATATAAAGATATATCTTGTTAGTTACATATATAAAAAAATATATGAAGATATATTTTGTTGGTTAACTATAAGGAAGAAGATATAAAAATATATTTTGTTAGCCAATATATAGAAAACGATATCAAAGATATAAAGAGAAAATATTGTAGAATATTTGGTTGAATATTAATTCGATTAAATCCTATTATGAATTCTATAAATAGAGAGTTTAATGAATATAACTATAATTAATTTTTTCGTTTAATTCTCATTACATTAATTTGATTATAACATGAGTAAAAGAAATTCATTTATTTCTAGAGGAATTTTCCTAACAAAAAAGTCCTGCAAAAGGTCAAAGGACAAGGATAATGCTTGCCATTTCAGCAAAGGCGCCAACTTTACCCTTTCTCTACATGTTCAGCTTCAAATATGAATGCTTTTGTCCGACTAAAAAGCTAATAAAGATTCAACCTTCGAGTGAAGTTGTAATAAAAAGAGATTTAATCATATAGACAATGCATCAGCGTAGCCAAGTAACAGTACGAGGAAAAGATAGCTAATTTCCCTAATAACGAACGCTTAAACATCAACTCTGAACCTTTCTTCGTTCATGAAATAATGAAAATGGAGAAGAAAATGAGTCCCAATGAACAGATAACTGAAGCAGTCAAGAGTTCTGCTGAGTTCCCCATTGCTAAATCAGCCACCATTGTTCCATCACCTGTAGCTAAATCCGGATTCGGGTTTGATACAAGGTCTGATCCGGTTACCGCAAAGGATCCGGAGTAGCTGATCTCGATTGGATCCGACCCAGATAGAGATCCTTCACTGGTGACAGTAGTTCCAGTTGTCTCTGTTGGTGCAGTTGGATTTGGATCCTTGGAGGATTTTTGGCTGTGGAAGTCAAAGAGAAATGATGAGTGATATTTGAATTATAGAATTGGGACGACATTACCTTACCATGAAAGTGTACACATATATGATGTAGGATCACATCATAAAAGATTCAATTATTATAATACTCATTCACTCTTATAAACCATTCATTTCAAATTTTATTTCAATTTCAACGTGGGATATTTTAGCATCCAACACTTCCCTCAGGTCCAAATACATATTGAATTTGGACTTGCAAATTGAAATGAAGCGAACTTTCCCGATATTAATAATCGGGATTTTGATCAAATCCGCTTTGATATCATGTTGAAATTATGGAGTTTGGCCAAAATAATAATAGAGTGTGCAAACCATAATAAACTTGATCAAACTATTATATGATGTAATTTTCACGAGATTGAATAGATTTACAAGAGTGAAAATCTCATCGTATAATAGTTTGATTAAATATTTTAAATATATAGGTTACTACCCTTAATTCCATTCGTTCACTCTTTTTTCGTCGTAATTTCGGTTAGATTCGAAATAGAAATAAGTGTAAAGAAGGAATTTTAAGGAACCTTGGCGTTGAGGGGCAGAAAGTGACTGTATAATCAGCGCCGGCGCAGGTGAAAGTGCTTGTTGGGTCATCGTAGGCGTAGCTATAAGATTTAGGACAAGCTGATTTGAACATTTGGGAGTAAACAGAAGGGCGACAGGAGGTCGGTGTGCTGTACGCGCCGCTGCAACAATATTCCGGGCTACCGAAGGCTTCGCAGGCGCTTTTGCAAGCGCCACCACTGTCAAGTCGGAGCTCCGATGGGCATAACTGGTTTAGATCCGTTGCACAGCCGGTGGTAGCACAGGTGCCTCCTGAGCCGCCATTTGCCTCGATAATCATGGGGAGATTGTAGCCGTCGACGAGGCTGACGTCGTAGAAATCCAAACTACCTGTTCCCAGAGTGAACTCTGCGAGCGTAGCAGGCGGTGCCGCACCTGCGCCGTTACATTCTACTTGGCGGGAGCCACAGTCACCGGTCTGGCAAGAACCGGATCCGTCGGAGAATGTGCAACCAGTTCGACCCCAGAAACGGCCAGACCAGCCAGTTGGTGCAGCGAATGTCCGGGAGGAACCTTGCCGGAGCTCGAATCCGGTGCTCTGGAGCTTAGGGCTGCCGGAATTCGCAAGTATCCCTGGCCATACCGTGTACTCACATTTGTTCACAAACGTGAATTTTGCTCCAAATACAGCTGAAAAAAACACCAGAAAACAAAACCCATGACAAATCAGCCATTTTTACATCTCTGAGCTAGTAAAACAAAGCTTCAAAATCGATTCTCAAATCTCAACACAACCCAGTTCCAAATCATACATTTACCCCAAACACGAAGCAATTAAAGCAGTAGAAAAGAACACTAAGCCCCAAAATTACCTCCAGGAAACAGCAGAGACACATAGAGTCCAAAAACAAAAAACGAACAACAAAAGTACAGATCCATCAGATTATCAACAGCAACTTCTTTTCCTCCGTCCCACAAAAACGCTAATTTGATGCCTTTGTTTCTGTAATCAGACACGACAATGGCTGTAAATCTAAACTTGTTCTTTCGTGTTTAGAATGAGGAGAAATGAGTAGATCAACGATTCAACTCAACGCGTCTTGGGTTGTGTACACTGTACAGAGAAACCAACAGCCTTCGCCGTCCCAGTGTTGACGGAGAAAGTAACGGGCGTGAAGATGAAGAATCTAGGGACCAGTGCGTTGAGTATGACAAACGTAAAAAGGAAAGAAAGCGGCATTAACTCTCTCGAATGGTTATTTCACCTAGTGCTAATCTGAACCATTATTTCACCCAATATTAAATATTAAATTAATATTAAATTAATATTTAAATATTTAAAAAAAATATTCCATCGAATAAGCTCAACAAGCATTACGAGGAATAATGATATTATAATATGTTATATATTTTTTTAATTATTTTTTCATACTTTTAAATTATGCCGATATTTATTTTATTGTCATTGTTAGTTCATTATGATAAAAATATAAAATAATAAATAGATAAAACAGTTCGACATCGATTCGAATAATATTTATTACATTGTTTTATAAAACGATTCGATTGTGTAACACTTTTTTAATAAAAAAATCAATGTCTACCTCAAGTATTATCATCCATTACAACAGGACAATTGAATTCGTCAATGATAATAATACGTGTCGAAGTGTCTTTAACATCTAGACTAAAATTACAAAATTATGCAAGTTTTGGGACTAACTTGATCAAATTATACAAACTTTGATGATTAAATTAGCACATGTAAGGTACGAGGACTTCTAACACTGTTAAACTATTGGTATGCACTAAAGGTACCAAAATAACGAAACTGGAAAGATCAAAATTGTCTATTTTTTAGGATAATGTAAATTATCAAAATTGAAAAACTTTAGAAACAAATTATGCTACACATAAAAGTTTGTATTGTTTTTGCCAACAAATGCAATTTTTTTTGGGATCTTGCTATGCTATTAGCATACCTTAAGATCACAATTGTAATAATTTTAAAACTTTGGTGCAAAAATTTATCAAATATATGATAGTAGGAGAAACTAAATTTGTGTGTCTTAACTTTATACATTCAAAGAGTGATAATTAAAAATTTGTTGGGCAAATGTTTGCGTGCTCTACTCTACATACATTTTCCCCCGTTTATTCGTAACTCATTGGTGTTGTTTGGAATTGCAGTTCACCACCCGATGCGGTGGATCTATGTCACGTTCTCAAATCTCCATGCATCACTAATTATCTCCTTCTCTAATGCAGGTAGTGGAATGGACGAAGAACAAGCTAGAAGAGAAAAAGCTACTGGAGATAATCTCTCACCTTAAGACGTGGATTTCACATAATATTGGACTTGGACTAGAGCATAAGACATCTTTTGTATCCATAGCCCCTTTTGTAAAAATAGGCCCTTTAGGCTTAATAGGCTTATTACCGTTAAGACCTTATGACCGTTGTAGCAAACAGATAAAGATCAGAAACATTGTACTGAAGATCATCTTGAATTTTGAATGAAGTTATCTGTTCTTCCTCCTCCTTCGTCTCTCTTAACCCCAACGTTCTTCCCCCTTATTTCCTCTACGATCTAAAATCGTCACAATTGGTATAAGAGCGATTCGATTCCTTCGGCACTCTGGGTCCCAAAAAGAAAGGAAAGACTAAGTCAAAAATTGACACCCGTCTCTCCATGTAACCCATCTCTGCATCCTCTCTGGAGGGACAATGAAGTCATCATGGAGACGAATACATCGAGTGTGATTATCAAACACAAATCCAACAATTATTCTCTTCATAGCTAGATCTTCGCGACTCCTTCAAGCATCAGTTGGCCACCCATGAAGAAAAAATGGAAAGGAGCTCCAGGGACACCCAAGAAGCAGTACACGCACAATTTTCTTCTATTTCCCAACAACTCAAAGCATTGTCTCAAGAACACCCCATCTTAGGGAGTGGAAGTTGTCACCAAGTCCCACTAACTCGTACAGTCACCCCGACAAGAAATTTTTCCCAACCCGACCCTCCTCCATACCATACTCTCCGGTTAGATAGCCCCCCAGATTAGAACTCCCTTCTTTCCATGGAACCGACCCTCGTGGATGGTTACGAAGAATTTCTCAATACTTTTATGTTATGGACCACATCCCCAAGGCAAAGTGGATTGATTATGCAACCGTAACATTTACTGGGAAGGCATACAAGTGGCTCCATGGATACTTGTCAACAACTCCCTCCTCCACTTGAGATACTTTTATCTCAGAATTTCTACTGCGTTTCGACTCCCTCGACCCAGAACGAATATTAGGTGATTTTCTCAAGATCCGACAGGACGGATCCTTGGAAGAATATTTGGATCACTACGAAGGCATGCGCTCACATGTTGCTTCCCTCCACCCATCGCTTCCGCCATCCTATTTTATCTCTATATTGAAAAGTGGACTGAAGGAAAATCTTCGCACAGCCATCGCTTATTCAGGATTTAAAACAGAGTCTGAAATTAAACTTTTCGCAAGACTCAAAGATGAGGAATATTCAGCCATTTGCAAATCCATCAAAACTCTACTGCTACTGTCCCTAACAGACAATTTGCTCCAAGTTCAAACTTTCCAAACTCATTTCCGAAAAAATCTTATCCCTGATGAAATTGTTAGAGAGCAACTGTTGTGGTCTTATGCATAATTTTATACATAAAAAAATATACATAAAATATGGTCTCCCGTACACCAAGGACCACCGTTGCCACTCTTAGCAGCTTTACCTCCTCATTGGTGAGGATGAAAATAAAGACCAACCCACCTTAGAAGAAAGTGCCCTCTAGAAGTTCCAACTATTGAGACACGCGACGTAATATCCCTTCATGCCATGACTGGAGAATCAATGGAAAATCACCTCCGCATGATCGGCCGCCACTTAAACAAAGATATCCACAACCTAATTGACACCGGTAGCACCAATAGTTTCATTGATGATGGTTTTGCTAAATCGTTATCTCTGATTCGTTCACCAGCCGTTCCTCTGGTTGTCGCTACACATAACGTAAGCAAAACTATTAGCCAAGAGGTTTGTAAGGACTTCAATTGGACTATTCAAACTCACCGGTTTTGTTTCTCTTTCAGGATCTACGACTTACGTGGTGCTTACGATATGATATTGGGTGGGAATTGGCTTCGTCAACACATCCCTTTTACGGGTGATTTTAAAGCATCTTTTGGGGGAAATGTTGTTACCCTTCCATGCTTGAACGCATCTGCCGAACTTTCGATGATCAGTGCAAAGGAATTTGGAGCAGCCATCAGTAAACCATCGACATGTTGGCTAGGGAGACTATATACAATGAATACATCATCAGTTTGTGAAACCGCTATTAATCCAGAAATCCAATCTCTAATTCTTCAATTTTCTGAAATTTTTTAGGAACCAAGTACACTATCTCCACACCGCTCAATTGATCATCATATTCCTCTATCTCCTGGAAGACAACCGAAGAAGTTCGCCCCTTATCGGATTCCCCATCACATGAAAAATGAATTGGAAAAAATCATCCACGAACTATCCGCTTCGGGATTTATTCGCCTGAGCACCATCCCCTTTTCATCTCCAGCGCTCTTAGTCTCAAAAAAGGATGGTAGATGGCGGATGTGTGTCGACTATCGGTATCTTAATGATATTTCCGTAAAGCATCCTTTTCCTATTCCATTAGTTGATGACTTGCTTGATGAATTGCATATCGCAAAATATTTTTCTAAAGTTGATCTACGTTCGGGTGTTTTCCAAGTTATGATGCATGATAGTGACATTTACAAAACTAGTTTTTCCACACACCTAAGTCACTTTGAATTCCTTGTTATGCCTTTTGGGCTCGCCAATGCCCCCATCTACATTTCAATCTCTCATGAATAGAGTTTTTCAACCGGTTTTACGAAAGTTTGCACTAGTTTTTTTCGATGATATTCTTGTGAATAGCAAAGCATGGCATGAACACTTGAATCATCTCTTTCAAATTTTAGAGCTTTTGAAAACTAATTGTCTTTATGTTAAGTATTCCAAGTGTTCTTTTGGAAAGATCTCCCTGGACTATTTAGGCCACATAATATCCGAGGAGGGTGTAGCCACAGACCCCCAAAAGGTTTCAAGCATGGTTTCTTGGCCGAAGCCACTCTCTTAAGGAACTTCTGGGATTTTTGGGACTCACTGGTTATTATCGTCGATTTATTCGTCATTATGGACTTCTCAGCCAGCCCCTTACTCAACTCTTGAAGAAGGATAACTTCCACTGGACAGAAAATGCTGAAGAATCATCATGCAAACTCAAGACTGCCATTAGTTCAGCCCCTATTCTCGCCATGCCTGATTTCTCCAGCCCCTTTATTGTGGAAACAGATGCCTGCGACTCCGGAATTGGTGCCGTTCTACAACAATCTGATCATCCTATTTCATTTTTTTCCAAAGCACTAGGAGTAAAGTTCAAAGGATATTTTGTTTATGAATAAGAACTCATCGCGATTGTACACTCGGTTTTAAAGTTGAAGCATTATCTCATGGGACGACTATTTTATATTCGAAGCGACCATCAAAGCTTACAGTTCCTAAAAAACCAACGTTTGGGAACATTATTCCAGCAAAAGTGGATGTCCAAGCTGCTAGGATTTAATTTTGAAATTATTTACAAGGTTGGAAAAGAAAACGTTGCAACTGATGGTCTATCTCGATCTGCTTCTCTTTACTCCCTGTCAATCGTACGCCCAGAATGGCTCAAAGAAATCCAATACTCCCAGTCCCAAGATCCAGTCCTTGCCCCAATTCTGAAAGGGAAGCTTCTACATCCAGTTGCCTTCCTGGAGTATTCATTGCATGGAGGTCTCTTGTCCTATAGGGGTCGTCTCTGTATTGCGAATGAACCCGATATCAAAGGCCGTATCTTTCTGTCCCTGCATTCATCCCCTGATGGGGGCACTCCGGTATCACTACAACATACCACCGTATCAAGTCATTATTCTATTGGCAAAAAATGAAGCATGATGTTGTACAATGGATTCAAACCTGTGACACTTGCAGCCTCATTCATTTCGACCGGACTGCATCCCCGGGATTACTACAGCCATTACCGATTCCCGACAGGCAATGGGACATCATCAGTATTGATTTTGTTGAGGGTTTGCCATCTTCATCATCCAATAACTCTATCTTGGTGATCGTTGATCGCTTTACGAAATATGCACACTTCATCCCTCTCAGTCATCCATACACAGCAGAAACTGTTGCTACTGCTTTCATTAACACAACCTATCGGGTTCATGGCCTTCCAACCTCTATCATATCTGACAGGGATGCAATATTCACTAGCACACTCTGGACCGAACTTTGTCGTCTCATAGGAATCCACCTTCGAATGTCTATAGCATACCACCCACAAACAGAGCGGGTGAACCAATGTTTGGAAACATATCTCCGCGGTATGTGTCTCGATCATCCTCATAGTTGGGCGAAATTCCTCCCGCTCGCTGAGTTCTGGTACAACATCTCATATCATTCAAGTTTGAAAATGACCACTTCAGGCTCTATACAGATATTGCCCTCCTCTATTACCTTGGGGATCAGCCAGTTTCATCCCACATAAATCCACAGCTGCATTTTATACTGATCGTCAGGAATTCATAAATGCCCTCAGGAACAATCTGCTTCAAGCTCAAAACAGGACCAAACATTTTGCCGACCGCCATAGAACTGAGATATTCTTCGAAGTTGGTGACTTGGCATTCCTTAAATTACAGCCCTACAGGCAAAACTCAATTTCCCTCCGGAAGAACATGATACTCGCAGCACGATACTATGGCCCTTACCCAATTCTGGCATGTATTGGGAATACATCTTATAAATTGGACCTCCCAGAATCTTCAACTCCATCTTATCTTCCATGTTTCATTATTAAAAAAGCATATAAGCCATTCATGTTCTCCTTTACCCTTACCCCAAGACTTCTCCCCAGCCGGGACTCTTACACCCCAACCCATGCACATCTTGCCGAAACAAACCAATCATCCAATTACTTGTTCACTAGATTGGGTCTCATCCTATCGACGCTACTTGGGAAGACCTATCCTGGTTCTGCCGGAAATTCCCTAATTTCGATCCTTGGGGACAAGGATCGTTTTCAGGGGAGGTAATGTCACGTTCTCAAATCTCCCTGCACCACTAATTACCCCTTTCTCTAATGCAGGTAGTGGAATGGACGAAGAACAAGCTGGAAAGAGAAGAAACTGCTGGAGATAATCTCCCACCTTAAGACGCGGACCTCACATAATATTAGACTTAGACTAGAGCATGAGACATCTTTTGTATCCATAACCCTTTTGTAGGAATAGACCCTTTAGGCCCAGTAGGCTTATTATAGTTAACACCTTATGACCGTTGTAGCTAACGGATAAAGATCAGAAACATTGCACTGAAGATCATCTTGAATTTTGAATAAAGTTATCTGTTCTTCCTCGTCCTTCGTCTCTCTTAACCCCAACGTTCTTCCCCCTTATTTCCTCTACGATATAAGATCGTGACACTATGCCGCAAGTTTTTCATTTTAACCAAACATGGTTAATAGTACGTTCGTTTCACCACTGAAAACTGCGGTGAAATGGGTAGAACGCAGTTGTTTAATGATTATTATACATTTCCTTTAAAATTAGAGTTTATAATTAATTTTTATCAAAATTAATTTAATATTAATTTAAATTCTTTTCAATATTGATATTATTTTTATTAATATTAATTTGTATTAAAATAAATTTTTATTACAACTATTTAAAATTTTTGTTCATATTAATTTATTAATATTAATATGCTAAGAGAAACCATACTTTGTAGAGATGGAACACGATCGCAATATGGAAGTACAAATTCCATTGACCCATCACATGTAGATGTTGAACTCATACACGATAACTACATGATTGGAGTTGGGAATGAAATACATGATCGTATTGCACTAGCGAGGATTGAAGAAGATCGTCGATTTAGATGACTCACTTTTGTCAATATTTATTTTTTGATACTTTGATCAATAACTTATTATATTCTAGCAATTTTTTAAATAACGAGTTTATCATAATCAATATAAAATATAATTTGTAACTGATGCACAATTAATTAAAAATAAGGTCAAAATAGTCATTTTATGAAATCACGATCACTGCACTGCTGTTTCAAAATAGTTTTTTAAAATCACGATCAGTTCACCTCACAATACAGTACAATTATCTCACATTACCGTTATTTGTCAAACGCTGTTCCAAACGTAGCCATTGTTTTTCCAATTCAAAATTGGTGACACAATAGCATTTTTAAATAATATGACAATATTTTAAATATTGAAATTGAATAAAATCATTATTTATAGATTTTATAATGAGTGTTTGATTTTTATAATCAATTCAAAGTCAAAATGTTGGGTTTGTTTTGAATACCGGTGGGATCTAAAGCCCGTGGAAAGTAATTTCATAAAACATGATTTTTCAAAACATAAGACAAATCGTGTTGCGTTCAACCTTATTTTTTTGTGTTTCTGTCACCGCTGCTAATAACAACTATCATCCCAATGCGATTTTGTAAGAGATCAAAATGTCTTTATTAATCCTACATATTACTTATGATTTTCATTCTATCACATTTATCACATGTTGTTATATCAATACGTATACCGATTGATACCATCTAGTGTCACGTTTTAGGGTCATATCCCGAGTTACTGTCCAACCATAATAAAATAAAGTATTATTATTTTTAAATTTTTTTACCGATCGATATAGCTTCCTGATTAATATGAAAACATTGCATTTATCTTATTATAAAAACATCGATATACCACAGAATATATCGTACTCAAAGATTTTTCTGGTGAGATTATTTTATATTTTCTATTTTTCAGTTGTGTGATTAAGATTTTTGTTTTTTGTGCATAACTCAAGAAATATAAATTGATAAGTCAAGAAATATCGATTTTATCTATAGTTTGACATTAATGTAAAATTGATAAAATTTAGAATGTTAAGAAATATAAATTGAATAATTGAGTAAATTATATTTGTTGATCTTAAGGGTAAATATGTAATTTGACTAAAATCGCGTTCTTCACGTCGCTGTTTTATCAAAACAGTTTTAAAAATCATGTTAGCATAAATACATTCAACTCACCACAGTTTATCCTACCAGATCTCACCAAACCCCGTCACACTTTACTACCACCGTACCATAGAAACCCGTTGAAAATCATTTTATATTAAGAATTGACTTAAGAATAAATTTATTTCGCAAAATTTCTTCGTTTTATTGAAATTCGTTTTTAGATTCCAATTCGAACTTAAAACATTGCATTTAATAGGGGTTGCTAAGAATCAATAATTCGATACTCGATACCGATTCTGGGTAAACTCGAGCTTAATCTTGGGAACCAAATTATTGAAAAATAATATAGTAGATTATGTTTGATGTCTAGTATGTTTTAACATGTTCAATTAAAAATACATCAATTAGACAATATGATCAAACTTTTTAATTTGTTCGAAGTTCGTGTCATAATAATATAATATTATATAAGTGCAATTCAACCATTTACACCCCAAAGTGGAACTCAAGATTGGATGTGTATCGAACCAAACCTCGAATTTCTGTTTCTTTAGTTTTTGAATTCGAATTGAATCTATTATATTTTGAGTCGACTTGAATTTTATAAAATACTTATGTTCACTTCGGTTCGGTTCAATACGCAACTACCTATTAAATGTGCATAAAAATTTAGGGTATTCCGGTAAAATGTGATTAAAATTTACAAAATATAAAAATTATGTGAGGTAAATTGATTTCTTAGAAATATATGTACTTAAATTGATTTTAATATAAATTTAAGATCTAAAAATTGTATTTTTTTCTGTTTAAAGGATATATTATTAGTTAAATGTTAACATAATTCTCGATTACTTTTCAATGCGAATGAGCAATATGCATAACGAAGCATTCCAATAATTACTTTTAAAATATTATTTTAGAATTATTTGGGTTTGTTTGGTTCAGATTTTTAAAATTCTGGAGTGGTGAGGTATGGTGAGATTTGTTCAGATATGATGATCGTGAATTTTTAAGTATGTTTGGTAAAATTAAGATATTATGATCTTGATTTATGTAAAAATACTAATATACCATTATATATATAAAATAATAAATATAATTATATTATAATTAATAGAAGTAAGGGTAAATGAGTCTTTTCCAAAATCACAATTAGGTCACAGCTGGTTTTAACAGCTGTGATGATATCGTGATTTTTTAACGATTATCACATCGCAATTAAACTTATGTTTTGTGTGTATTAAAACATATATTTGAATATCTCACCACACATCACCGCTTTTTTAATCGGGGTACTAAGCAAACCCATTGTTTTTTAAAGAAAATATAATAGGGCGATACTCAAATTTGGTCATCGTAATTTCCAGTTTTGGCAATTTTGATCCTTATATTTTGGCAATTATGGCAAATTAGGTCTCTTATCATTATGCGGCAAAATTAATCCTCTTACTTTCCTACATTCGGCAAATTTGGTCCTAAATATTGTATATGTGTGGCAAATTTGGTCCCCGAAGTTTGTAATTTGTGCAAGTGCAATCTTTCAACATTGTTTATAGCATCTTTAGTCCTCGTAGTTTGATAACATTGGCAAATTTGGTCCCCAAACTTTGGAAATCTTGGCGAAAAGGTCGACGAAGGATCGTCACACGACGGTAGATGGAAGGGGGTGTCGCAAAACTGATACCAGAAATTGTGTGTTGCTGCGGTTGTTTAGTTGACTCGAGAGTTGGGTAATAGTTAGCAGAACCTTCTCTACGATGAAAAAATATACGACACCACGGCCAATGGCGATGAGGCGAAGGATAAACGATGAAAACCCAATTCAATTTAAATGTAAAGATTTTAACGTCCGTTAGGGTTTAGAAGGACCAATTTTGCCATTGCGTGTAAATTAAGGGGACCTATTTTGTCCGATTTAATTTGGTGGACTAAGTAAAAACTTTGAGAACCGATTTTCCCAAATGTTTCAAACTAGCTTTCTCTAGTGAACCGACTCACAATACTTGGACTATTAAAGAAACATTCAATCCTAGTGAATCCTAGCTCGAATATATCTCAATTAAATTCAAAAAAATTAAGTTCAAACTTGAGTAAACTCATATAACTTAAGAAATGGCTCGATACATTATTTTGTCTACATGCCTATTTTACAGTTTGAAACGATGTTTTAAATTTCGATATACCAGTATGGGTTTTGAGTAGGGTGAAATATAATTTGTTTGATTTAACAAAAAATAGATATGAAATTTCTAAAATTTTGTTGTTCCTATTTTTTCGAATTAATGACAATATAAATTTAGAATCAATTTTAAATATATATTTTTCTATTTTAATAATTTATTTTATTTAATTTTATTATTATGCTACAAATCCAATACATATCCAGTATATACGATACATATCGGATATATCGATACATTGAGCTAGGTCGTATACCAATTGATATATATTTTTAAAATATTGGTTTGAACCCCTTGAAAAATTTTATATTCCAAAAAGCACCTCGTTGGTGTTTTGAATTTATTATTGGACCCTTTAACCGAACAATGTTGCTATCCAAAAAAGGGATGAAGAAATTGTTGGATAACCCCTTAGCATCACATCCATAGATCTCTTTTCCATCATCATTTTCCCTTCCTCCAATAATCTTTAAATTTAATATCATCCAAATTATTATATAATATATACTTTTATAATTAGTATGAACTAAACTTCATGATAATGGGAATATAATCATATATTACATGTTCTACCAAAATTAAGACTAACAGCCTGTACGAAAAATTTCTTAAATAAATATGATCATATATTAAAATACTAAACTAAATCATTATATAATACAAATATAAGCATAATATATATATAAAGTTTTTATATTTTTCCAACTTAAATAAGCTGATACCAAATTTTATTTTATTGTAAACTAATTGATACCAAATATAATATTTATGATATCTTTTTTATGAAGTCCATTGGTTTTATTTTTATATAATATTATAAACACCAAATAAGGAAACTTGGATAACAGAAAACTATAAATACAAGAAGAAGTCTCAAATTATTCACATCTCATTTACAGCTCAACTTAGGCGCCATAAACTTTGAAACCTCAGCTGCAAATTTGTGTTCTTCTTCATCATAATGGATTACGGTAGGCTGTTTGCATCGACAGACAATAATGATACGATGTGGTCCCTTAAGAACTGTAATCACGAAGGTAATGAAAATATTCTTTTAATCATTCGGGTTTTATGTATTCGTTAAACTTAGTGGTTCTTGTGAACATGTTCATTTTGTTCTTCATATTGTTTCAGTATTCAATACTTGGTGCATGTCTTTACTTTAAATATATCGAAACACTGATGATTGATAGCTAAGATATGAAATCGGTGAATCGGGATAAAAAATTAGGGTTTCATAAAACCCTAATTCTTGATTCTTGAATCAAATGATTATTTTCAGTAATAATGATTATTGAATCAAATAAATATATAGAATGATTCAGTTAACTGAGGGTTAACTGTATCTCACTTATTTTCGTGCATACTGTTAGTGGTGCTCATTGCTTGTGAACATTACTAAGTTTCTTTTGTGTTAATTGAAACTGTAGTGCGATAGTGGATTGCCGACACGATGGATTCTAAGATAAGAATCGAGATCGGATACCACTTAAAATCTTAGTGTTCTTTATTGCTTTCAAACACTAGACAACTTAAGTAGTTTAAGGTCTTGTCAAAAACTGATATATTAGAACAAATATCCAACAAGTGGTGGAGATTCATGGTACTTACTAAAGAATCAGTTTTAGTAGAGTCTCTTGCTAACACTACTTAAGTAGGATGTGTTTACTGCATTTCTAGTTAATTACTATTGCCTGTCAAGTTTGTGTTGTGTTGTGCATCTTAACTGCTACGTGTTACATTCATAGTTAGGAGCATGTCCAAGTCTGGCTATATACAGAAAGGTACACCTAAGGACAGTAACCCCATTAAAACGGGGTGGTTTTTAAATAAATCACCAAAGTTTAATAGTAAAGACTTTGATTATTGGAAGGCTAATATGCTTACCTTCCTTAAGCAAGACTTGAAAATTTATAGATGTGTGGTGTTAGATACTGGTCTAATCCCAGATATGGAATTTGAACCAAGTAGTAATGAAAATGATGCTGCTATTGAGTTAAATGCTAGATGTTCCAGTACTTTATTTTCTGCATTAAGTGTTTCTGAATTTAATAAAATTTATGATTGTTCTACTGCGCATGAAGCATGTATTAAATTAGAAATACTATATGAATGAACCTCTAGGATTAAAAGACTAAGTTGAATATGTTGAAGCATGAGTTTGAGATGATCACTATGTTACCTGATGAATGCATCATTGATCTACAACAACCTTTTATTCTGTTAGTAAATGAAATGGAACTCCTAGGTCATAAGATGTCAAATGAAGAAAAAAATTCTAAAGTACTCAGGAGCTTAGATAACAAATGGAAGATTCTTAGAACTATTATAGAACAAACTAAAGATTTAGATGTCTTAACTGTTGATGAGATGTTTGGAATATTGCTGACTAAGGAACTGCATACTAGAAGTAGGCAACAATTAGAGAACAAATGCTCTAGCTCCTCCATTGCCCTTAATGTTGAAACCTCATCTAAGAATAAACTTAAGTCAAAGTCTAAGAAATCCAAAACTCTAGAATCTGAACATCATTCTCAAAAATATGATTATGAAAGTGACTCATATAAGGAAATAACCCTCCTTGCTAAAAGAATTCAAAGACTTCTAAAAGCCAAGAAATCCAATAAAGCTGAAGCAATTAAAACTATTATCTGTTTTAATTGTAATAAATCTGGTTACATAAAGTCTAAATGTCCACTTTAAAAACAGGAATCAGAAAAGAAGATGTCAGTCCTTCAGGTTTTACTTGACGAATACTACTCTTCAAGTGAAACTAAAAACTGTGGGTATGCCTCTCTCGGCGAGGAGAATGTGGCATTAGTTGGGCTGAACCAGTTTGATTCTGATAGTGAGGTTAGCTCAAATGATTATGAAAACTTCAGTGATGTACTAATTGAGTTTGCCAAACTAGTTAAGAAATATTCAGAACTTGAAACAAAATATTAATTGTTGTTGAAAGAAACAACAGCAAGAAATCTGATTTCAATAGCTGAAAACCCTAGTACACAATGTCTCAACAAAATTTTAGAGAGTCAAAAAAACTTTCATGACAAAACATGTTTAAGTTTTAGTATAGAACCAGAAAATTCTAGTCAACCTAGACTTCCCTTGTCATCTCCTTTGAGTAAAATGAAGTTTGTAAAAGCAGTCTCTTCCGACCCTGAAGACTACACACCTCACCTTCATACTCTGCAACTTAAACCTGAACCTAAGCAAAAAACAGCTCCAACTAGGACTTGAATTCCAAACAACCCTATAGGAATGAGACATGGTATAGGTTTTAATACTAGAATCGGTAACTCAGACACACAACCAAAGAAAATTAAAAGTAAAATCAACCTAAGAAATAGAGTAGTAATTGCATTACCTCCTTATATAAGGTTTGGGGCTGAACCTAGAATATTTGTAGACAAAATGATCAGATTGTTACACAACACAAGATACGTTACAACTTGCTCTATAAAAACAAAGTGGATCCCTAAGATTTAATAATGTTTTGTGCTAGTTACACTTGGTTTTTTTTTAAAATTATCCTATATGCCTTATGTGTTATTTGCATGAATACTGTCATTACAAATTAGTGTGAATATGTAGGCATTGATTGTTGACAGTGGGTGCTCAAGGTACATGACTGGAAATAGGAACATGCTATGTAAAATTAAGAGTACTAGAGTTGGTAGAGTTACTTACGTGGACAACTCTAAAGGTACAATTTTAGGCATTGACTCTTTTATTTCTGGTAATTTCGAAATTAATGATATTCTACTTGTTGACAATCTGAAGCATAACTTTCTAAGTGTTAGTCAACTATATGATAATGACTTTACTGTTTCATTCAGCAAATATGCATGTTATGTGACGAAGCATGATTCTGTGATTTTTCGAGCACCTATGATTAAGAATATCTTTATGTTAGAAAAATCTGAAAATGTGCAAGCATGCTTAATTACTTTTGTTGAATCTGCTATTAAATGATATAGGAAATTAGGTCATGGTAGCTTAGGCTTAATAGAGAAACTAGTAAAATTAAACCTTGTTCGTGGGATCAATAGTAATATAACTAAGCACAAACATAACTGTGAGGTGTGTGTTAGAGCAAAACAGACAAGGGCATCCTTTAAACCTGTGAATGCTATTAATTTCTCTAGGATATTAGAAAGATTACATATGGACCTTTTGAGGAAATTAAACCTTGTAGTCTAAATGGTAAATCTTGGTGTTTTGTTATAGTTGATGATTACTCTAGGTATACATGGGTGTTCGTTTTAAAACAAAAATTTGAAACTTTTCATGTATTTAAAGAGTTTAAAAGACTTATAGAAAATAAAACTGAGTTGAAAATTAAACACCTTAAGAGTGACAATGGTGGCCAATTCAATAACCTAGAATTTAAATCCCTATGATTATAATCTGGTATAGAACATAACTTTACAAGCCCTAGGACACCCAAACAAAATGATATAGTAGAAAGGAAAAATATAACATTACAAGAAATGACTAGGTCTATGTTAGTTGAACACAAAACAACTAAAATTCTTTGGGCTGAGGTTGTAAATACAAAAAACAACCTCACACATTTGAATTTTTGTTATTTTTAACATTTGAATTTGTTATCGTTTTGAACGAGGATTTTTTTTTAGATTTGGGAGCAGAGAACAAAAAAGCTACCAACTCGAGGAGCAAATCTATTTAAAGTGATCTTAAGTTGATTGCGTAAATGTACTATTCTTGAATCGAAGTTTGTATTGAAAGAACACATAACAATTAAGTCTTATGGTGTATTTATGTTAATGAAAATTGTCTATACAAAGACTTGCATCTTTACTAATATTTGGAGAAAGATGAGATGAGACAGGGAGCCCCTCAAAGTTATATTTATAAAAATGATAATTTTCTTTTATATATATATTTTTTAAAATTAATTATAATTAAATAGAGTCTAAAATATTTTTAGAAATAAAATTAAACCAACTCAATTTATTAATCTGCATATTTAATAGGATGCTTGACGAGTCGATCGTCTATCCCAAACGATCAGAGTTGTTTTTTATAAGTTAAGCACAAAATGGGTTATGAACTTGAGAGCATTAACACAAGGGTCCTAGAATAAAAATTAATTAGCATAGGAAAATAATGGTGTGTTCTGCACAAATTCTGTAATATAATATATATACAAATAGAAATAGAAATCTAAACAAAAATACAAATATAAATTATGAAGTATTCTATAATATTTTTAGAATTCACAAATAATGTATAAAAATAGATGAGTGTTCTGTTGTATAAATAGAATGATAATTTATGTGTTAACAAAATTACTGTTATATCCTTAGATTTAGTGAATAATATATTATTAATCGAAATTTATCTGATTGCACAAAATATGATATTCAAGAAGATTACCATCAAGATAATGATCCATATCTGCATCGCCTAAACTCTAAATTCTCAATATTGGTAGCACAATAGCATTTTGAAATAATAACATTCATTATAACATTTTAAATATTGAAACTGGATAAAATCATTAATTATAGATTTTATAATGAGTGTTTGATTTTTAAAAATAAATTCTAAGTTAAAATTGTATTTTAACTGTTTTATATAAGAAAATAATGTTGAAAATTATTTTATATCAAAAATTAACTTAAGAATAAATTCATCTCGCCAAAATTTCTTCGTTTTCTTGAAATTCATTTTTAGGTTCCAATCCGAACTCAAAACATTGCATTTAATAGGGGGTTGGTAAAAATCAATAATTCGATACTCGATACAGATTTAGGTTTAACTGGAGCTTAATCAAGTGAAACGAATTATTGAAAAATAATATAATAAATTATGTTTGATATCTTATGATATTACCCGAGGGTATTTTTTTAATTTTGATATCCGGGAACCTTCTTGCACATTTTCCAATGTATTCTAGATATTACTGGTTGGAATGACACCGGGGGTATTTTCGTTATTTGGGCACCCTTGGTCTGATCACTACTCCCACTATGATATTTTCGATATTTTGAAGTGATTTCGAGACGGAAGAGCGTCGGGGATAATTTCGTAATTTGACACCCTCGAATCTGATCAATACGCTCACTGTGGTATTCTGAGATGATTTCGTGTTGAAATGGCATCGGGAGTATTTTCGTTATATGGGCACTCAAAGTCCGATCGGTATGTCCACTAAGGTATTTTCGTCATTTCGAAGTGTTTTCGTTATAGGGGCATTGCGAGGTCATATGGAAGATTTCTGAAGTACTTACGGATATTTTTGGTTAATTCCGAGTCGGAAAGGACCTAGGAGTATTTTTGACACCCGGAAGACGTAATGATGTTTAGAAGGTAATAGCGTGGACATATGGTGAGCATTGTTGGGATAGATTCATGTCGAATGCGTTTTTGGCTCTTTTCGCATGTAACGGTTTGATATAGAGAAATCCCTATGAATCCAGGACATTACAATGAACACCCAGTGAAATTGGATATTTTTGGATAAATTGGGTCAAATTGGGGCGAATTGTATGAGACTGTGCTTTTGACCCATGGGAGAGTTAATGGGCTTGGATTCTCTATAAATACAAGGCCCTAGGCAAGAAAAAAGAATTCGGAATCAGAGACGGAGTTGAAACTCAGAGTTGTAACTCCTGAAATCACCTAAGTATTCATTTATGCGATACTTAGGTGAATCGTGGAGAAAAGTTTACCATCCAAAAATCCGCGAAGAACTGCATTGGAACTCAAAATTCGCGGGGCAAATCCGCGATGAAGTTTGTTCGTGAATTGTGTAGCGGATAAAAAATCGATCAGAAATATGGATAAAGCAGAAATGTGCGGTGAATTTGTACAGAAAAGGCCAAATCTACGGTGAATTTTTCAGAGAATAGTGATTTTTGCGTTTTCGATATCATGTACATTACTCGCCCAAGATCGAGTATACATCACTTATTTTGTTAAGAGATACTCTATATGTTGTATTTGTGAACTTTTTATCATAGTCAAACACATAGTCAAAGCTTCGCTCTCTCGATAACGTAAGCTCACATATTATTGGTCCAACCTCGTAATTTCTAATGTCTCAACAAAAACAATTTGACTGATCATTTAAACAAGTCCCGAATCTCAGTTTCTTTAGTTGTTGAATTCAAATTGAATCTATTATACTTTGAGTCGACTTGAATTTTATAAAACGTGAATAAAACTTACAAAATATAAAAAATTGAGTGAGCTAAATAAATTTCTTAGAAATATATGTACTTAAATTGATTTTTATATTAATTTAAGATATAAAAACTGTACATTTTATTTATAAATGATATAGTATTAGTTAAATGTTAACATAATTCCCGATTACTCTTCAATGCGAATGAGCAATATGCATAACGAAGCATTCCGATAATTACTTTTAAAATATTAGAAATATTACTTTGAATTATTGCTTTTTTACAGAAAATATAATATTTATGACATCTTTTTTATGAAGCCCATTGGTTGTATTTTTATGTAATATTATAAGCACCGAATAAGGAAACTTGGATAACAGAAAACTATAAATATTAGTAAAAGTCTCAAATTATTCACTCCTCATTTACCACTTAAATTGATTTTTATATTAATTTAAGATATAAAAACTGTATATTTTATTTATAAATGATATAGTATTAGTTAAATGTTAACATAATTCCCGATTACTCTTCAATGCTAATGAGCAATATGCATAACGAAGCATTCCGATAATTACTTTTAAAATATTAGAAATATTACTTTGAATTATTGTTTTTTTACAGAAAATATAATATTTATGATATCTTTTTTATGAAGCCCATTGGTTGTATTTTTATGTAATATTATAAGCACCGAATAAGGAAACTTGGATAACATAAAACTATAAATATGAGTAGAAGTCTCAAATTATTCACTTCTCATTTGCCACTTAAATTGATTTTTATATTAATTTAAGATATAAAAACTGTATATTTTATTTATAAATGATATAGTATTAGTTAAATGTTAACATAATTCCCGATTACTCTTCAATGTGAATGAGCAATATGCATAACGAAGTATTCCGATAATTACTTTAAAATATTAGAAATATTACTTTGAATTATTGCTTTTTTACAGAAAATATAATATTTATGATATCTTTTTTATGAAGCCCATTGGTTGTATTTTTATGTAATATTATAAGCACCGAATAAGGAAACTTGGATAACATAAAACTATAAATATGAGTAGAAGTCTCAAATTATTCACTTCTCATTTACCACTTAAATTGATTTTTATATTAATTAAAGATATAAAAACTGTATATTTTATTTATAAATGATATAGTATTAGTTAAATGTTAACATAATTACCGATTACTCTTCAATGCGAATGAACAATATGCATAACGAAGCATTCCGATAATTACTTTTAAAATATTAGAAATATTACTTTGAATTATTGTTTTTTTACAGAAAATACAATATTTATGATATCTTTTTTATGAAGCCCATTGGTTGTATTTTTATGTAATATTATAAGCACCGAATAAGGAAACTTGGATAACATAAAACTATAAATATGAGTAGAAGTCTCAAATTATTCACTTCTCATTTACCACTTAAATTGATTTTTATATTAATTAAAGATATAAAAACTGTATATTTTATTTATAAATGATATAGTATTAGTTAAGTATTAACATAATTACCGATTACTCTTCAATGCGAATGAGCAATATGCCTAACGAAGCATTCCGATAATTACTTTTAAAATATTAGAAATATTACTTTGAATTATTGTTTTTTTACAGAAAATATAATATTTATGATATCTTTTTTATGAAGCCCATTGGTTGTATTTTTATGTAATATTATAAGCACCGAATAAGGAAACTTGAATAACAGAAAACAATAAATATGAGTAGAAGTCTCAAATTATTCACTTCTCATTTACCGCTCAACTTTGGCGCCATAAACTTTGAAACATCAGCTGCAAATTTGTGTTCTTTTTCATCGCAATGGATTCCGGTAGGTGGATTTCATCGACGGACAGTAATGATTCAATGTGGTCCCTTAAGAACTGTAATCACGAAGGTAATGAAATATTCCTATCATCATTCGGGTTTTATGTATTCGTTACTCTTAGTGGTTCTTGTGAACATGTTCATTTTGTTCTTCATATTGTTTCATTATTCAATTCTTGGTGCATGTCTTTACTTTAAATATATCGAAACACTGATGATATATAGCTAAGATATGAAGTCGGTGAATCGGGATAATAATTAGGGTTTTATTAAACCCTAATTCTTGATTCTTGAATCAAATGATTAAAATTTCTTGATGTTTTTCTTTCCATAGACCCCGATCATATGATGATTTGGGATAATAGTTAGAGTTTTGCTTAAGTTTTACATACTAGAAACGTAAACCTTAATTTTAATTCTGATGTTTGAATGAACCATCTTACTGTTTTCGATAATCATTTCATGTTATTGGTTTTAAAGTCTATATAACTAAACCCTAACTTTTAATTCTTGATTCTTGAACATGTATGTGGAGTCTTATTTACTGCATAATAACAATGATATTTATTTGTATCCAGTGTCCATATGGAGTTCATTTGCGGTGGCTGCCGAATTCGATAAACCACAAAATCAGAAGAGACTCGAGTTTTTCATCAACGATGACAATGGAATCAGGATCATCAACGATGTTTATCAAACGAGTGATGTTCCCGTTTTAAGTAAGTTCGAATCCACTGTTTTCTTTTTAAAGTTTTCATTGAATCATATACTAAATATTCATTTTCTTACAGTGATCACTGATGATGAAGGAACGAGATATTGCATCTTCATGGTTAAGACAATGAAGATAATGTCAGATCTGTTTGAATTCGGTCACATGGTCCGAATAGTATCTAGTGCATGTAATCATCAATCGGTTAAACTTGGGATCAAAAGAAAACTTGGTCAAAATGTAAACTGTGAACCAGAATCCAGTCATGAATCTGAACCTTTAAAGAAGAAGAATAGATGTAACTGGACAACACAACACAAGCTTATGTTCGAAAATATCGTAAATCAGCTTGATTCCCCTGGTAAGATATATTATGTTTCTTATTTTGGATATATCAATTACTAAACATAAATTATATGCTACTTGTGTTGTGGATTTTACAGCCAGAAAAATACATGAACTTATGGAAGATCCGGAGTTAACAAGAGAAAATGTTGCTAGTTATTTGCAGGTGTGTGTTTTTTTTAAATTGGGAATTCAATGGGGCTAGAGAGGTATGTGTAGCCTAGAATTGTCTTGGTCCGATTTAAACTTGTTTCAATAGACTTTGTAGTGCTTAAGTCATAGGTAGCTCAATGCACATTTCTACCATTTTTTTGTGTAACCCGATACGGATCAACCCGTAACCCACAGCGCCGATACCATATAGAAATTTATTATTTAATAGGCAGAGAGAGTGTTCGTGTCAGTATTTTCAATAGTTTTTTGAAGTTAATTAATTATAGATTGCTTAGTATCTTACATATTCACTAGTTTTCATTTGTAAGAAATATCGGCTACAACAGAAGAAGCAATGTCATGGCGATTCCCCGGTCTCGATTAGCCCTACCATGCCGAATTATAATGCTCCTCATCTCTACAAAGTTCCAGTGAATAAAATGCAGCCTATTCTTTCATCGGTTATTGGTAATTCTGATCAGTTTCCATTGTTAACTGAACAAGAACCCGATAAAATGATCGTAATCGTCAAATCGAGAACCAAATTCAACAGCCTTTTGGTAACAACTTAACTACAGACTTTGACAGTCATTTAACATATGCTTCGACTTCTTCACAACTTCAAAACATTATGATGAACAACAATGGCTTTGAAGATAGCCAGCAGCATTATCATAATACTCAAGAAGACAAATCGAAGAACAATATGAACATTGAAGACAGTTTTACACGATTTTGCGATGAACTTCCGAGCATCGTTCTTGATGAAATGTTGCAAGGTAAGAACTAAGAAGTGATTTACTATATATAACAAGTTGCATTTTGTTTGTTTTCACAAATGTTATTTATCAGATTCTATTTACAGAAATACGGAAGAACAAAGTGAACAAGCTTCTCGTGTTTCCGAGGAACTGTTGTGCTTCAATCAAGATCGACTTCTTCAAGGTAAGAGTTTATACTGTAATTATTATTATTTTGTAGTTTGTTTGAAATTTAATCATTTTTTACCTTTTACTAGATTGTACACATGGAAATCATTTAATGTTATGGCAAAATGAGCAAACACAGCATGCCTACGAGGAACCTTTTATATTCGATCTAGATGAACATTTGGAAGGTATGAAATATTATCCAAATTTTCACGATTTTTTTTATTATAAACATTTGAATTTGTTATCGTTTTGAACGAGGATTCTTTTTTTAGATTTTGGAGCAGAGAACAAAAAAGCTACCAACTCGAGGAGTATATCTATTTAAAGTGATCTTGAGTTGATTTCGTAAATGTACTATTCTTGATTCGAAGTTTGTATTGAAAGAACACATAACAATTCAGTCTTATGGTGTATTTTTGTGAATGAAAATTGTCTATACAAAGACTTGCATCTTTACTAATATTTGGAGAAAGATGAGATGAGACAGGGAGCCCCTCAAAATTGTATTTATAAAAATTATATATATTTTCTTTTAAAAATTAATTATAATTAAATAGAGTTTAAAATATTTTTAAAAATAAAATTAAACCAACTTAACTTATTAATCTGCATATTTAATAGGATGTTGACGAGTCGATCGTCTATCCCAAACGATTAGAGTTGTTTTTAATAGGTTAGGCACAAAATGGGTTATGAACTTGAGAGCATTAACACAAGGGTCATAGAATAAAAATCAATTAGCTTAGGAAAATAATGGTGTGTTCTATACAAATTCTGTAAAGTAATATCAGTACAAATAGAAATATATGAATTATGAAGAATTCTATAATATCTTTAAAATGCACAAATAATGTATAAATATAGATGAGTGTTATGTTGTATAAATAAAATGATAATTTATGTGTTAATAAAATTACTGTTATACCCTTAGATTTAGTAAATAATATATTATTAATCGAAATTTATCTGATTGTCACAAAATATGATATTCAACAAGATTACCATCAAGATAATGATCAAGCACTGCATCGCTAAACCCTAATTTCTCAATATTGGTAGCACAATAGCATTTTGAAATAATAACATTTATGATAATATTTTAAATATTGAAACTGAATAAAATCATTAATTATAGATTTTATAATAAGTGTTTGATTTTTAAAAATCAATTCTAAGTTAAAATTCTATTTTAACTGTTTTATATAATAAAATAATGTTGACAATTATTTTATATTAAAAATTAACTTAAGAATAAATTTATCTCGCCAAAATTTCTTCGTTTTCTTGAAATTCGTTTTTGTTTCCAATCAGAACTCAAAACATTGCATTTAATAGGGGGTTGGTAAAAATCAATAATTCGATACTCGATACAGATTTAGGTTTAACTCGAGCTTAATCGTGGGAAACGAATTATTGAAAAATAATATAATAAATTATGTTTGATGTCTTATGATATTACCCAATTGTATTTTTGTAATTTTGATATCTCGGAACTTTCTGACACATTTTCCAATGTATTCTAGATATTACAGGTTGGAATGGCGCCGGTGGTATTTTCGTAATTTGGGCACCCCGGGTGTGATCACCACTCCCACTATGGTATTTTCGATATTTTGAAGTGATTTCGAGACGGAATAGCTTCAGGGGTATTTTCGTAATTTGACACCCCCGGGTCCGATCAATACATTCACTATGGTATTATGAGATGGTTTCAAGTTGAAATGGCATCGGGGGTATTTTCGTAATTTGGGCACTAAGAGTCCGATTGGTATGTCCACTAAGGTATTTTTGGCATTTCGAAGTGTTTTCGTCATTCCGGGCATTGCGAGGTCATATGGAAGATTTCTGAAGTACTTACTGATATTTTTGGATATATCCGAGTCGGAAAGGACCTAGGGGTGTTTTCGTAATTTGGCACCCGGAAGATGTAATGATGTTTATTAGGTAATAGCATGGACATATGGCCAGCATTGTTGAGATAGATTCATGTCGAATGCGTTTTTGGCTCTTTTCGCATGTAACGGGTAGATATAGAGAAATCCCGATGAATTCGGGACATTACGATGAACACCAGGGTGAAATTGGATATTTTTGGATAAATTGGATCAAATCGGTCCGAAATGTATGAGAATGTGCTTTTGACCCATGGGAGAGTTAATGAGCTTGAATTCTCTATAAATACAAGTCCATAGGCATTATAAAGGATTCGGAATGAGAGACGAAGTTGAAACTCAGAGTTGTAATTCTTGAAATCGCCTAAGTCTTCATTTATGCGATGAATTGTGTGCTGAGGAGAATTACGTGATGAATTTGTGACTTGAATAGTGACGGAGTTTCAAAATCGCGGAGAAAAGTTTTACGATCTAAAAATCCGCGGAGAATTGCTTTGGAGCTCAAAACCCACGGTGAATTGCTACTATGGGGGCAAATCCGTGGTGAATTTGTGACCTGAGTAGTGTCGGAGTTTGAAAATCGTGGAAAAAAGTTTACGATCCAAATATCCGCGAAGAATTGCATTGGAGCTCAAAATTCGCGTTGAATTGCTACTGTGGGGCAAATCTGCGATGAAGTTTGTTCGTGAATAGTGTTGCGGATAAAAAATCGATAAGAAATTTGGCTAAAGCAGAAATCTGCGGTGAATTTGAACGGAAAAGGCCAAATTCACGGTGAATTTGCAGAGAATAGTGATTTCTGCGTTTTCGTCCCGGTTTACTGAATCGAGCTCATTACTCGCCTAAGATGGAGTCTACATCACTTATTTTGTTAAGGATACTCTATATGTTGTATTTTTGAACTTTTTATCATAGTGAAATACTCAGTTAGAGTTTCGCTCTCCCGATGATGTAATCCCACATATTATTGGTCCAACCTCGTAATTTCTCGTGTCTCAACAACAAAAATCTGACTGATCATTTAAACAAATCCCGAATCTTAGTTTCTTTAGTTGTTGAATTCAAATTGAATCTATTATATTTTGAGTCGACTTGAATTTTATAAAATACTCATCTTCACTTCGGTTCGGTTCAATACGCAACAACAACTATTAAATGCACATACAAATTTAGGTTAATGCCGTAAAATGTGATTAAAACTTACAAAATATAAATAATTGAGTGAGCTAAATAAATTTCTTAGAAATATATGTACTTAAATTGATTTTTATATAAATTTAAGATATAAAAACTGTATATTTTATTTATAAATGATATATTAATAGTTAAATGTTATAATAATTCCCGATTACTCTTCAATGCGAATGATCAATATGCATAACGAAGCATTCCGATAATTACTTTTAAAATATTAGAAATATTACTTTGAATTATTGCTTTTTTACCGAAAATATAATATTTATGAACATGTTCATTTTGTTCTTCATATTGTTTCAGTATTTAATACTTGGTGCATGTCTTTACTTTAAATATATCGAAACACTTATGATATGAAATGCGTGAATAGGGATAAAAATTAGGGTTTCGTTAACCCTAATTCTTGATTCTTGAATCAAATAATTATTTTAAGTAATAATTTCATGATGTTTTTCTTTCCATAGACCCTGATCATATGATGATTTGGGATAGTAATTAGGGTTTAGCTTACGTTTTTCATACTAGAAACCTAAACCCTAATTTTAATTCTGATTTTTGAATGAACCATCTTACTGTTTTCGATAACCATTTCATGTTATAGGTTTTCATTCTGTATGCCCAAGAATTAATGATGTATAACTCAAATATGAAATCGGTGAACCGGGATAATAATTAGGCTTTCCTTAAACCCTAATTCTTGATTCTTAAATCAAATGCTTGTTTTCAGTAATAAGTTCATGCTATTTTTTATATTCGATTGACCCTGATGAGGCTTAATAACTCATAATATGAAATCGATGAATTGGGACTATATTTAGGGTTTTTTAGTCCTTATACCTAAACCCTAACTTTTATTTCTTGATTCTTGAACGTGTATGTGTAGTATTACCTTACTGTCTAATAACAATAAAATTTATTTGGTTCCAGTGTCTATATGGAGTTCAGCTGCGGTTGCTGCCGAATTCGATAAACCACAAAATCAGAAGAGATTCGAGTTTTTCACCAACGATGACAGTGGAATCAGTTTAATCAACGATGTTTATCGAACGAGTGATGTTCCCGTTTTAAGTAAGTTCGAATCCACTTATTCTTTTTAAACTTTTCATTGAGTCATATACTAAATATTCATTTTCTTACAGTGATCACTGATGATGAAGGAACAAGATATTGCATCTTCATGGTTAAGAAAATGATGATAATGACCGATCTGTTTGAATTCGGTCACATGGTCCGAAAAGTATCTGATGCAAGTAATCATCAATCAGTTAAACTTGGGATCAAAAGAAAACTTGGTCAAAATGTAAACCATGAACCAGAATCCAATCATGAATCTGAACCTTCAAAGAAGAAGATTAGATGTAACTGGACAACACAACGCAAGCTTAAGTTCCAAAATATCGTAAATCAGCTTGATTCCCACGGTAAGATATATTATGTTTCTGATTTGGTTTTCCAATTACTAATTATAAATTATTTGCTACGTGTGTTGTAGATGTTACAGCTAGAAAAATACATGAACTTATGGAAGATCCGGAGCTAACACGAGAAAATGTTGCTAGTTATTTGCAGGTGTGTATTTTTTTTAAATTGAGAATTCAATGGGGCAAGAGAGGTATGTTTAGCCTAGAATTGTCTTGGTCCGATTTAAACTTGTTTCAATAGACTTTGTAGTGCTTAAGTCATAGGTAGCTCAATGCATTTTTCTACCATTTTTTTGTCTAACCCGATATGGATCTACCCGTAACCGACCATAGAGCTCTCATATCATATAGAAATTTATAATTTAATAGGTCGATACTTTCAATAGTTTTTTGAAGGTAATTAATTATAGATTGATTAGTATCTTACATATTCACTCGTTTTCATTTGTTAGAAATATCGGCTTCGACAAAAGAAAGAATGTCGTAGCGATTCACCGGTCTCGATCAGCCAAAGCATTCCGATTTGTACCGTTCCTCCTCTCTACAAAGTTCCAGTGAATAAAATGCAGCCTATTCTTTCATCGGCTATTGGGAATTCTAATCAGTTTTCATTGTTAACTGAACAAGAACCCGATAAAATGATCGTGCATCGTCAAATCGAGAACCAAATTCAACAGCCTTTTGGTTACAACTTAACTGCAGAGTTTGACAGTCATTTAACAGATGCTTCGACTTCGTCACAACCTCAAAACATATCGATGAACAACAATGGCTTTGAAGATAGTCAGCAGCATTATCAGAATACTCAAGAAAACAAATCGGAGAACAATATGAACATCGACGACAGTTTTATATGCTATTGCGATAAACTTCCGAGCATCGTTCTTGATGAAATGTTGCAAGGTAAGAACTAAGAAATGATTTACTATATATAACAAGTTGCATTTTGTTTGTTTTTCACAATTTTTATTTATCAGATTCTATTTACGGAAATCCCGAAGAACAAAATCAACAAGCTTATCGTGTTTCCGAGGAACCGTTCTGCTTCAATCAAGAACAATTTCTTCAAGGTAAGAGTTTATACTGTAATTATTATTATTTGTAGTTTGTTTGAAATTTAATCTTATTTTTACCTTTTACCAGATTCTGCACATGAAAATCATTTAATGTTATCGCAATATGAGCAAACACAGCATGCCTACGAGGAACCTTTCATATTCGATCCAGATGAACTTTTGAAAGGTACGAAGGTTTATCCAAATTTTATCGAATTTTTTTATTATAAACATTTGAATTTGTTATAAGTTTTGAATGAGTATTCTTTTGTTAGATTTGGGAGCAGTGAACAAAAACTGGAGGAGCAAATCTATTTAAAGCGATCTTGATTTGATTGTGTAAATTTACTATTCTTGAATAGAAGTTTGTATTGAAAGAACACATAACAATTCAGTGTTATGGCTTGTTTAGTGAATGAAAATTGTCTGTACAAAGACTTGCATGTTGCATCTTTACAAACATTTGGAGAAAGATGAGAATGCGAGCCCCTCAAAATTATATTTATAAAAACAAAATATATTTTCTTTTAAAAATTAATTATTATTAAATAGAGTTTTAAATATTTTTTAAAATTAAATTAAACCAACTCAACTTATTAATTTGTATATTGAATAGGATGGTTGAAGAGTCGTCTATCCCAAATGATCCGGGTTGTTTTTAAAATCTACGTTAAGCACAAAATGGGTTATGAACTTTAGAAAATCGACACAAGGGTCCTACAATGATAGAACCAATACTACAAAAATGAAGGTAACGAAAATAAGAAACCACATATTTAATGTGGCGTGCAAATTTAGTGGTAGTTAATAGCGGCAATTGTCCCACATCGGAAATGTGATGTAAACTATATTGATTAATAAGAGAGAACGTAGACTATAGTAAATGATTTGTTCAAATCATTTACGTGTGATCTTATCTATCTTATACGTTATATCCAAGCACACTTCTCACATAAATTGACCTGACTCTAGAAATTTAAAAAGAGGTTCAGCTCACTTAATCTCATGTATAGACGTGCAATATATCTAATATATTGATTTTCAAGGTTAGAGTTTAACTCGAAATGGACTAAGTTTGGTTTGGGATTTGGATCGAGTTTCAAAACTCATTATATCGGTAATTTGATGTCCAAAAAAAAAGAATTCGCGCATTTTTTTGTTTGATGTTTATATATAATATTGCAATGTTAATGGTATGTGAACCTCGAACTATTTAAAAAATTGTGGTTTAATTTGTTAGGAATTCGACAAATTCGAGTTTGAAGTTTAGCTTTAAACAAGATTATTTGATTAGTTTGCACCAAGAAAATTCGGTTATTTCATTAAATGCATAATAGAACACTTATACAACCGGAAAGGAAGACACAACACACATTTAGCAATTGTTCTAAACATAAACCTTCTTCTAACAATTTTTTCTTAGCTACAAGAGTAAAAAACACAAGAATTTTACTTCATTTCCATCAGAGATTGGGAGGGTGACTAATCTCACTTATTCTGTTTCTAAGTAGTAGCAAGGGGGTATGCTTGTCTTCTTGATACCTCAAATAGAACTACTTGATTATCAAGTTTAAGATGTTTTGAAGAACCTCAAGGCTTCAATAAATCAATATTTTTATGTTTACCGACATGTTTTGAAGCTCTAATGTTAAAAATAGTGTAAAGTTAATTCCCCAAAAATTTGTAATTTTTTAAGAAACTTTCGAAATTTCAAAATCATTCAAAAATCATACTCGAGTGAATAAGCGGTTTTCGTCTTTTTTCCATCATCTCTTTCAGTTTATACTTCTTCAATACCGCTCCGAGATTTTGTCGTCGTAGAGTTCCTTCAATCTGCATCTTCTAATATAGATAGTCGTCGACATCAAACATCTTCGAGATCATTTGGTATTCCCCATCGCCACAATCCGTCACCACCAATGTTTTCATACCGAACTTTTATTATACCTCGGCCAAAGTCGGGGGTACGTCAAATACCGGGGTTGACCGGTATCTTTTTTCGTACAGCTCGATGCCGGGTATTAGGGTCGATTTCCAGTTTTTTAGTATCCGACCCTAAAAACTAATTTAAATATTATTTTTTTTAAAAAAAATAGTATAATATTTGTTACCGACCAGATGGTATACCGGTCCGGAATTCCGGACCGATATTAAAACATTGGTCACCACCTCACAACCGGGTTTATTCCCCAACTTACCCAAATTTTAATTTCTCTTACAAACCAACACACTTTAATTCTGTATCCAAACTAACACATCCGTCACTTGTTTAAAAGGTTGTAGGTTAAAGAAAGAAAAAAATATACCACAAATTACTCGAGTCGTCTTGTTTAGTTTTAAGTTTGATCCAAGAAAATCATACATGTCATGACCAGAACGAGCAAATTTTTCGATATATCATTGGTATACCGGTAATATATCAGAATATCGGTATACAGCTCATGATCGATATTTACCAATATCACCAGTATACCGGACGATATACCACCGGTATGACTTCCATGGTCCGATCTCATTTTTTACCGAAACGAGTCAAACTCAAATCAAATTCGAATTCCCAAAGAACAAGACCTCGAAACATTTTATTAATTCGAGGATTTAAAAATGAAAACAAGTAATACGACCTTGTATATGAGCTCAATCGTGTTAATTTGGGTAAAGAATTAAAAAATGTGTTAGTTTGGTAAAGAAATTAAAATTTGGGTTATTTGATGATAAACCCCAGAACCACCATCAACTTACAATTGTTGGGAAAATTCCTCAACCAAATTATTGATTAGGGATTTTTGTTCAAAAGATTTTCTATTATGGAAGAAAATCTTAATTTGGGCAAATTAGGAGCATTTGAGCTACAAATGTTCCGAATCATTTCTTAATTTCGGCTTACCGGAGGAGTTAGGAAAATGTGTGACAATTGCATAATTTATGAGATGATGAGCCAACCTCTTAAGTGCATACAAAATCAAATGGAAATATGGTTTGTTCTGTTGTCCTTAAGTGCAAGGGTTAAAACACTTAGTTTCCAACACATTTGTTCTATTGAAGGAATCGATTAACATAAACACACAATTTGTACGTGAAAACCCGAAAATGGAAAAAACCAAAGATTCAAATCCTTGATCCAATTCACTAATTTCGTTTTCTTATCTTGTTTACCGGATACAAAATAAATGCAAAGTTCCAGTAAGAAAGAATAAGATCAGTCTTTTTCCTTGCATCCTTTGAAATATCAGATTCAATCTTTTATAGTTGAAAATTCTTCCACCAACTGTATCTCTTTTATTAAACCAAATATCTTTGGTTTTCAACAAATGAGATTGATCACGATAAAAAATCCTCATATTACGTAGAGAAATTGGCTACTTTGTTTGTTATTTCTGCATATGGGCCTCATACTTTCAAACTCAATTCTTGCCTTGGTTTGCTCGATATGGATTTTGGGATAAATTATGCCCAATCCAACATGTTCTCCACATCATTGCCCATACCCCGTAGTTAGATGAGGGTCAATATTTCCGAGGGATAATATATTCCACAAACAAGGCTTGGGTGCCCTTATCCTTGGAGATACTAGTCTGTATATTTTTTAAAAAAATTCTTATATAATTAATTAAATATTCTATTATTTAATAAACTTTAATGTTCATTATAATCATTTAAATAATTAAAAAGATAAACTATTTTGATGATTTGAATTTATAATTTATTTTCTTGTAATTAGTATTGAAAACAAATGTATAAAAATAATGAAATCACGAATATAATTATAAAGAAAAAAATAAATAATATATATTGAAATTTTATGAGATAGAAATATAAAATTAGTTTGGTAAAAGAAAAGATGTGGTGAATGAGAAAACTATAAAATTAATAAAGAAAATAGATTGGAAGTAATTAATAAAGAAGTACACAAGTGGAGTATAACATTGCAGAATTCTTTTTTCATGATGTTATTAAAATATTAAAATAAATATATATAAATTAAGATTATTGAAATCAAATATAATTTCATATATTAATGTTAGAAAAAGAATCAGAGCTACAAAAAGTGATAACCATGAAAAAAAATGAGATTGAGAATCTAAAATCCTAGAAAAAAATATATTATTTTTCATTCATAAATAATATTTGTTGATTAATTTGTATTTTGAGGGGAATGATTAAATTGAAAATTTTCAAAATATTGAAATATTATATATTATTTTATTTTATGAGGGTTAACTATAATTACTAATATCGAAGCCTAGCAAATATAGTGAGATAAATTTCTTTACAAAGATAATTTGATAATAATATTAAATTGATATAATTAATTTATGGGCGGAAGGCAGTTTTGGTCCCCAAAGTTTGGATAATTTGGAAATTTTGGTCCCTAAAGTTTCCAATTTTGGCAAAACCAGCCCCCAAAGTTTCATGTACGCAAAACCGGTTCCCAAAGTTTGCGAATTTTGGCAAAACCAGTCCCCAAAGTTGCGTATTTTCGCAAAATACGTCCCCAAAGTTTGCGAATTGTGGCAAATTAGGTCCCCGGACGAAAATTAATTTGGGGATCAAAATTGTCAAAATTCGCAAACTTTAGGGACGTATTTTACGAAAATACGCAACTTTGGGGACCAAAATTGCCAAATTATCAAAACTTTGGGGACTGTTTTTGCCACTGAAACTTTGGGGACCAAAATTGCCAAATTATTCAAACTTTGGGACCCAAGTCGCCATTTTTCCTTAATTTATAATTGTAAAGCTATAAAATTCTTATCCATTAAAAACAAAGTTTATTCAAATTCAAATTTAATAAATTAAAATTCTGATTTTTCATTATAAGAAATAAAAATGAAGGTTGTTGTACAATATTTCAAATTTTTCATTTTAATTTGTATAATTTAATTTTTAACTTCTCAATTTTACAATTACAAATAAAAAATAATATAGACCTATTTTTAATTTCAACTTCTAATTCTATTTAAAATGATTATAATATTTTATCTTATTATACTAATTTTTGATGATTATAAAATAAAGACATACATAATGTGGAAATAGGTGATGACAGCATCGAAACAGATGACTTGGTCAAAGAACGTCGTGATGTCATAATTCAAATCATTTGTGACAAAATTATTTAGCTAATATGTCATAATTGGCGTTGCTGAGCTGAGTTATCATCACGATAATAATATGATAGAATATCATATTTTGTACAATTAGACGGAGTATCAAATAATAATTTATTATTAAAATAAGTATAATGATAGAAAAATAATTTGATTAATAAATAAATTATCATTTTATTTCTACATTCATTTATTTCTTTGAAAACGATATAGAACACTTACAAAATATATTTGTGTTTTTATTTTTTTTATACGTAAATTAATTTTTGGATATGAGGTAGAAGTAGAAAAAACCCTTAAAATTTTGGACAAGACATTATTTTAGTTTTAGATATTTATCCAAATATTGGGTTTGTTTGGTACCACGAGTATAAGTGCGGGGAGTTGTTTAGGATTTAGATGCGATGAGATAGTCCAATCGTGATTTTTTTAATGAACACAAAACACAAACTTAATTACGATATGATAATCATTAAAAAATTACGATATCATCACGGCTGTTAAAACCAGCTGTGATTTCATCGTTATTTTGGAAAAGACTCATTTACCATTACTTCTATTAATTATAAATATAATTATATTTATTATTATTATATAAATAAGGATATATTAGTATTTTTACATAAATCTCGATCATAATATCACAACTTTACCAAATATATTTAAAAATTTACATACATTAGTACATGTCAGCTCACCACGATTTAAAAAAGCTAAACTATACAGAACCATTAAAACTTTATTTCCCCATTTTCTTTATAATTCCCATTTCCGTCTCCCACGCAGATCTTCCCCGCCTCCTTGCCGTATTCCATTTGTATTGGTCGGGAAATTTCAACCATTTTTTACGGGTGTAACTCGCCGTGGCTGAGATTTGAAGAATACTTGGTGATTTTTCATTCACCTGTTTTAGTTTTCCCCATTTCCACTCTTGTGTCAACAAGGCGACGAGGCTTAACCCTAATTCTATTCAGAAGTGGATCCGGTTGTGCAATGTTTTTTTAATTTACGGCGGGGTGGGAGGTATTAAACCCTAGCCTCAATTTTTCTAGAATTTCACTGAAGAAAACCCCATTTCCATTTGTTATGGACCGTGCTTCAAGGTTCCAGAATGATGCACCGTTGGGCCGTGGGAATTTTAATAAGCCTCCAGCGTTGGAGACCGACGGTGCTGGAATGCTTCTGACACCGTCCATACTCGATAGGTTTAGGTCTATGGTGAAGGAAAGGGAGGATGAGCTTAGGTTTTTACGCGGTGGGGCGTCACTTCCGTTGAGCGCAGATGAAATTTTGAGGCTATATGAGTTAATATTGTCTGAACTGACTATTAATTTGAAGCCCATTATTACTGATCTCACCATAATTGCTGGAGAACATAGGGAGCATGCAAAGGGCATTGCGGATGTAATCTGCACACGGATAATTGAGGTATAGAATCAAGGATATTGGAGATTGGAGATTTAGTTATTTCAGTTGTAAAAGAGCTTGAAGTTCTTAAATTATGAAGTTTTTTTGCTTTCTCTTGTTTTCGTTTATCTCCCAATAGTCTAAAGTAAGAGTTTTCATTCATTTAAGATGGTATCAAGTCTAACCTAGTTCTTTAACATTAATTGGCATCAAAGCTGTCCAGAACTTACCAAACCCACAGGGTTCAATAATCCTAAAGTTTTATTTTAATATTACCCCAGAACAAGTTAAGTTTGAAACAATGTGATATTTGAACAATACTGAGGATATAATGGGCATTCATACAATGAAGCTCCAGCTTTTACCCTTTTTGTGAATATTCAAATATCTTTCTTTTCTCATAGTAGTATTTTTGCATGCTGATCATTCCTGATGGATGATTCAGGAGAGGTACACTTGTTTTACTTATCTGTTTGGGATGTTAAATGCCTTCTTGAATTGTGTTAATAACATGTGTCAGAATTTTGCAACTATAACTTTGTTAATATTGAGAATAAGGTGTGATTATTGACATGCTCTAACCTTGCCTTGTGTGGCATTCAAATTTTAATACCGTACTGCTTATACATAACATTAAAATACTAACTGCACTTTCCCTTAACATGGAAAGCAAAAATATTGTTTCCTGGACTATATCTCTTTGGCATATGATGATAAGTTCTCCCTGGTTACTGCTGTTTCGCCGCTGATATCTTGATAATTTACATTTTTTATTTATAAATTGTGATACACATTGGATTTGGTGTTGTGGTTTATAGTGTTGTGATTGCTTTTCTTCCTGCTTTCTATAATTTCAGAATGACTTGTGTGATAATTGAATGTTGGTCTGCTTACTTTTGTTTCTATTGCTCGATGGACTAATCGTTTACATGATTGTGATTAGAAATCAAGTTCTTAATGTCTTATATTTTATATTTGCATTATATGGCACTGCTCTGCAATCTGTAATGACTAAGGATTCAAGATTTGATCAAGGAACTGTTTTATTTTCCAATTATTCTGTTATTTCATTATATTGTGTATTTTTCTTCTGGTTCCATTTCTTTGTAGTGATTCCTATTCTCTAAGCACTTTAATTTCTTTATAAAGTGCGTTAACTTGATTCACAATTTTACATTTTTGTATTCCCAGTTGATGTACAAATACTTTTGTGTTCAGGTTCATGTTGATCAAAAACTTCCTTCTTTATACCTTTTGGATAGTATTGTCAAGAACATAGGCAAGGAATATATCATCTATTTTTCTGCCCGCTTGCCGGAGGTGAGGATAACGTGCATCCTAACTATCAATTTTGGATTTATATCTAGTTTCTTAAACATGTGTCTAGTTTTAACATGCTTATATCGGTTGGTTAAGGTTTTTTGTGAGGCTTATTCACAAGTGCACCCAAATATGCATCCAGCAATGCGTCGTCTTTTTGGAACTTGGTCATCATTTTTTCCATCATCTGTCCTCCAGAGAATTGAGGATCATTTGCAGTTTTCCCCATCTGTAAATATCCGATCTTCTGGTTTCAGTTCATCTAGATCTTCAGAGTCACCTCAGCCATCACATGGGATACACATAAATCCTAAGTACTTGGAAGCGCATCGAAATCTTGGAAATTCGGCAATAGATTCTGTATGATTTTATGGAATTTAAATCATATGCTTTGTCTTTGATTGTTTCTAATCTCATGAAGTGGATTTTGCACACCTGAATAAAACTCAGTCATTTTATTGTTATCTCTCAACTCTTTATGCCAAATGTCATGTATTTTTTCGATAGCTTATGACTTTTAATCTTCTAAAAGAATTCCATTTTTTGTATCAGTGAATTATTTATGTTTTTTAAACCCCAGGGAGATGTACACCTTAGACTGATATTTCCGCTTCTATGGTTAATGGATTTTTAAAAAATGTCTACCTGCTTAACATTACAAATGTCTAGGAAGTTTTTTTATTTTTTTGTTGAAAATGTTTTACTCAGGTTAGAAGTATGCTTCTCATATTGCTAATTAATCAAATGTGCAGTTTGGTACTGAAGTAGGAAGCTCAACTGGTCGTTTAGGCGTTACTGGGAAGAAGTCTCTGAAATCAGGCCCCAGGATACCAAAGTCCTCTACTTCTTATAGTAATGGGAATACTGGATCATTATTACCTTCTCTGGATGAGATTAATACTGATAGTTCTCCAATGAGAATTGCCATCAGAACTTCACCCTCTCGTCCAATGGGTGATTACGGTCTTAACAGAGTAATGGGCAAAGAAGAGGTAACAAGTGACATTTTTGCAAGAAACTGGCAAGGCAATGCAAATCAACAGTTAAAAGGAACTTCTGCATACAAGTTCAGTAGTGATATTGATCTTCGAGGGCCAAGGGCTTTGATTAGTGCCTATGGAATCGATGAAAGAGACAAGGATATGTATCGTAGGCATCCTCCATCTGAGCTGACCAATAGTATGGACTCCAATATCCCTCGCCAAACTTGGCAGAACACCGAAGAGGAAGAATTTAACTGGGAAGATATGACTCCCGCTTTATCTGATAGAAGGCAGTCTAATGGACTATCTTCTTCTCTTCCACCTTTCAGTGAATTAATGGTGAGCCCGTTACCTTGTACTTTATTGGAAGTTCTTCATCTGCTCTGTTTTTCCTAGTAATCATCTTTGTTCTGTTGATTTTATGATCTCCTTTATTTTGATTGTTTGTATTGTATCTCTTTGTAATTTTTATTTTGCCTTTTACATTTAATCATGACACCTCTGTTTGCTCACAATTTTCAGCCTGGTCATGGACTTAATAACAGGCCTGAGAGGGTACCTTATAGTCTTGGCCGAGAATTCACGATATTGCAAAAAGGTGATGATTTTTGCTCATTATCGACACAAAGTTCATGATTTTTCAATTATAGAATGGTTTTAGTTATAAGTTCTGTTCTTTTAAAACATGTGACCCAATTCCAGATGTTCACTCAGCTGATCCAGCATCACTCCCAAACCATTTTCCTCCCTTCAATGCTTTGAATGCTAGGACTTCACTTTCGGGATCTGGTATTCCATCCCAATTGGCAGTCCGAAGTCAGCTCGGTATGAACAGTCATGCCAATAATATTGGTTTTGAGCAGGGTATCAGCAAGATGGATTACACTGAGCAGCAGTTGAGTAATAGGAGTTCTATGCTCCCAGTGACATCTCATATTCCGATTCTACTATCTGGTATTGGAAGCACTCATGCTCCTCCAGTACAGTCCAACTTCTTAATGGATCAAAATATTAGACGGAAACATCCCTCTGGGCCTTCTTCAAACGCGTTGCTTCCTCTTAATTATGGATACTCTACCCATGCTCAAGGTTCTCTTATCCTTACTGCTTCAAACTTGTATTCTACTTCTTTTGTAACAGCTTTACATCCTCTGCTTTCTTATCCCGCTGCAGCTCATTCATTGCATCGTGATCAAAATGTTGGTCAAGTTGCTGCGAACCAGCCTGTGGGGAGTTCAATTACAGGCCTGTTTAGTTCATTAATGGCCCATGGCGTGATATCATTATCACAGCAGGTGTGTTATTCCCCTGCTATACCACTAAATCTTTAATGTTTATCCCACATTTTCTCTCAACTTATATACAAACAGGACATGGTGGGAGTGGATTTCGATCAAGAAGGCCTCAAGGTACGACACGAATCAGCAATTACTGCTTTGTACGCTAATCTTCCAAGACAGTGCACAACTTGTGGCTTACGGTTTATTGGCCAAGACGAGCACAGCAAACATATGGATTGGCATGTCAGCAAGAACAGGGCTCTAAAAAGTCGCAAGACAAAACCCTCTCCCAAGTGGTTTGTAAGTGTTAACATGTGGCTCAGTGGAGCAGAGGCATTAGGAACTGAAGCTACTCCTGGATTTCTCCCGGTTGAGAATACTTCAGAAATCAAAGATGATGAAGAATGTTCCGTCCCTGCCGACGAAGACCAGAATACCTGTGCATTGTGCGGGGAACGCTTCGATGATTTTTACAGTGACGAGATGGAGGAATGGATGTATAAAGGCGCTGTATACATGTATGCATCTAGTGGTTCAACCGTTGGATTAGAGAGATCTTCGTTGGGTCCTATAGTGCATGCGAAATGCCTGTCCGACTCATCTAATGATATCAAAACAGATGAATTGGTATTGTTTTTTGTTCAAATGCCTCAATTCTTAATGAGCTTTCATTACAAATGAAATTATTCCTTGTGCAGGAATCGGCAGGAGATGAAAGACACAGTAAAAGGATAAAGCGTTTAGTCGTGTAAGTTTTCTTCATCATTGTAACTGTGTAATGTTGCTCAATCATTGAAAAAAAAGTTAATGATGAATGATGTGCCCTTGCTGGGATAAGCTTTTTTTATTGTTAATCAGACAGTAGTCAGTTAGAAAGATGATCTTGTAGGAACATGCTATGTTTCTGTGTGTCTTTGCAGCGGTATTAGGATTGGAGATATATTACATTTGGCTCCTTTTTTGCATCTGATTTCATGTTGTTTGTGTAATTGTTTGTTTTACAACTAAATAGTGACTCTCTAGCGAAATTGGAACGTGTACCTTTTCTCAATCTTGTCTCTTTTTCTGTCATTTTCCTCAAATCTCTATTTTTACATCATATACACTTGAACGTGACATAATACATGTATTTCTTTTTAATAGATTCGTATTACTTGAGTGGTAGGTATGACAAATGAGTAAATATATTAGTCATTTTAGTTGTTATTTGGGACAATACATAGTGCTAGGATTGATGGATGGGACTTGAAATGTGATACACAACTTGGTTATGGGTTTCTAAATCGGATTTGGTTCGGTTATGAGTAGAGCTAGGATTGTAGATAGGACTCGAAACCTGGTACATAATTTGGTTATGAGTTTTCTAAATTCGTTTCGGTTCAATTATGACTAGTGGTAGCATTGTTAGATTGGACTCGAAACTTGATACGTAATTCGGTTATGAGTTTTCTAAATTGGGTTTGGTTCGGTTATGATTAGTGTTAGGATTGTTGGATTGGATTCGAAACCTGATGCACAATTTGGTTATGGGCTTTGCAAATTGGGTTCGGTTCGATTATGACTAGTGGTAGGATTGTTGGATTGAACTCGAAATCCGATACACAATTTCATTATGGGTTTTCTAAATTGGGTTTGGTTTGGTTGTGTTATGAGTTTGGTACTTAATAGTTATGATACAAATGAGAGAAAATGATCGTATATTCAAAGTGATCATGGATGTTTGATTTAGGAGCACGAATGCACTATCATTATGGATCATATAATACATTATGAATTAATCATAAACCTTGGATATTACAAATTCTACAATTGAAAAATAGTTTTTCAAATTGTACAAATATATCAAATTATAATAAAGCTAACCATATTTTAAAATAGAAGATTAAATTAAAATTATTCATAATATTACTTCTTATAAAATAAAAGATTTTTTTGTATAAGTTTTTAGTACGATATCATCTAGCATTGAAACCATTAGCTTTATAGACTGTACTCATTTAATTAATTTTGTCGAAATCCAAAGTCTTCTATGTGAAAACATTGACTTAATAAATAATGGTAAAGTTTTATAAATTGAAAAATTGACTGTTAGTATTATGTAACGCGTTCAAATGTTCCACTCCATGGATGATGTGGGAGATAAAGAGGGAATAAGAAACAAAGAAGTCAGTAAGAGGGAACACAATAACGCCCCTCACCCTCCGGCCCCTCCTTCCCCTTTACCATTTTTCACGTTCTTCTTTCGTTTTTTGTTTCAACTTCTTCAATGGGTTTTCTCTTATATCAATTGCAATTTTTCTAATATGTTCTTAGCTCGACAGCCCATCTTTTTTTCTCCATTTTTTGTTAAACTTTGCTATTTTACTGATTCCTGAAGAACTCTTGTTTTTAGTATATTGTTCTTATGTGTTTGTAGATTTAATGGGCTCCCAGCAAATCAATCTCTCATACACTCAAATATAAATAGTTTATACAATAAGAATAAAACAAAGCTGAGTTCTTACGTTTTGTTTTGAGAAGATAGATATGGGAAAGCATGGACCATGTTATCACTGTGGTGTTACAAGTAAGCTCTATTTCATGGCTATAACTTTTTTACATTGTATAATTGAAATTATCACTCAGTATTGTTGTTTGATCATGTATATGTATCAACAATCAAATGTGCAATCATGATCATTTACTCTGCTTATTGCTATTTGTTAAAATCATTCGTTTTTCTAGTGCTTTTTGTATCTATTTTCATTGAATCATTACTCCATGTATTCAATATATGTTTAACTTGTATATGGATCTGAAATGGAGTTTTGGTGTACTTTGTTTGTTGATCATACAAACCTTGATTTCATTATATTAACATTATCGTTTGTCGATCTTTTGTTTCTGTTTTACGATCCTGATTTGCGAATATAACTACGCAGTTCTAGATAAGTCGTATTAATATAAACCATGCTCTTAACTGCTTTTTAGCCTTAAACTTCAAAGAGTTCAGTGTTACCTAGCTGTGGTTTTAGTATTCCTTGCCTGTAAAAATGTGAAAATATGTTGCAGCTTCACATCGACAGCTACCTCGATACGTTTTCTCCTAAATTGAGAGATTTTCATTGTTCTTATGTAAAATTTATTCAACAGGCACACCTCTTTGGCGTAATGGACCACCGGAGAAGCCTGTACTGTGTAATGCTTGTGGCTCGAGGTGGAGAACGAAAGGGACTCTAGCAAACTATACTCCTCTGCATGCCAGACCAGAACATGATGAGATTGAAGCTCAATATTCTAATTTGAGGACAATAGCTACTAAAAGTAAAGAGTCGAAGATTCTTAAACGTAAGCTAACGAGCGATCTTGAAACAACTAGCCATGGAGTTCAGAAATTTTATGATGAGGAAACCAGTAACAGATCAAGTTCAGGTTCTGCTATATCTAACAATGAAAGCTGCGTTCAATATTGCAGTGCTGATGCAAGTGAGTTAAAGTAATATGCTTATGGCGTAAAATGGAGATTTATGATGTTTTGTTGCCTTTCACCAGAAGAAGATATTGATTAATTTTGTGTTCTTTATAGGTCCGTCTCGAACACCGAGTATGTGGGATTCAACGGTGCCTTCGAGGAAGCGAACTTGCTTTGCTCGTGCTAAGCAAACTCCATTTGAGAAGCTCACAAAAGATCTGTATACTATATGGCACCAGCAGCAATCATCTTGCATTTCTGGCTCATCTGAAGAGGGATTGTTACTTGAGAGTGACAAGCCTATGGTTTCTGTTGAGATTGGACATGGAAGTGTACTTATTCGGCATCCAAACTCGATCGCAAGAGAAGAGGAATCGGAAGCGAGTTCACTTTCATTTGATAATAAGCTTCTAAATGCAGAAAAGATTAGTTCTTCTTCTGATTTTATTGAAGATTCATTTGCAAACAGATCAAGTAAAGGAATTCAGCCATTCGACAAGTTTGCTAATCACGGGACGACTTTTCGGTCAGCAATATTCTTCCATTGAATTATAAAAGCTTATGAATACTGACAAAAGTTACTAAATTCTATTGAGATTTCTAGTCTTTTTAGATGTTCTCAATTAAATTTCATGATACTTGTATGTGTTTGCTGAGCAATGATTTATTTTCCTATTTTATTTCAGGGACAGAGATCAAATGGACAATTTCGAGATTCTTTCGAGTCATTGTTCTCCATTATGCCTCATAGATCTTCAAGTATGTGACAAATATGAGATAATATCATTCCATGATTCATACATTTTATGCATTTTCAAATAGAAAATCGGTACGTCTCTCATAACTCAAGCTCTTACACAAAGTAGCTATTCAACAATGGATATCAAATCTCGTTTTTCTCGTGGCATGATATAATCTTGAAGTTGACATTTTTTAGGCTTCAAAACTTTTCTTATAACAATGTGTTATAAGTTTGAGATAATCTGCCTATTAGACACTACATTCTCATTATAAAGGACTTGTTTATAAAATGATTAGAGGATATTTTTCCCAAGTTCTGTACATCTATTCTATGAATGAAGAACTTCATTTATGGTCATTGACATTGTATTATTGCTTTGTTTGTGTAGGATATTCTTAATTATGAAACATTCTTCTGTCACTTAACGAATGAGGAACAACAAAAGCTTCTAAAGTTCCTACCTTCTGTTGACACTGAGGGAACTCTGGACAGGTATTTTTTATTCTATAGGCGAGATGCAAATTTGGTAGTCATAGTTTCATGATTTTGGCAATTTTGGTCCCCAAAGTTCTATAATTATGACATTTTTTTTCCTCAAAGTATGAAGATTGCAAAACCGGTCCACATACTTTGTAAGGTTTGTCAAAATCGGTCCCCAAAGTTTAGTCTGTAGGGCATAATTTGTCTCCAAAGTTTTCAATTTTGGCAAATGAGGTTTTCGGTCAAAATCAAATTTTGGGGGTCCATTTAGCCGCTTTGAGGGTCTTATTTGTCAAATGTTGTAACTTTGAGCATCGTATTTGCTTCAAAACTTTAAAATTTGGGGACTAAATATGACATTACAAATTATGAGGACTAAATTTGCCAAAACTGTAAAAGTTTGGGAATTGAAAACATCGTTTTCTCATATTTTTATTAAGTGTAAGAAATTCTTCGTTTTGTGTAATCATCCACATATATATGTTCATTAAATTGTACAATTTGTACGAGGTGTTCTTGTGACCATTTGTTCTTGTTTCTTCAGTCTTAAAATGATGTTTTCCAGCTCTCAGTTCAAACAAAACCTCTTCTCCTTCCAAAAGCTTATTGCTGATGGAGTTTTTAATGGATCAGCCTCTGGGGTTATTTCAGAAGACTCTAAGAATCTGCAGAAACTTATTTTATGCGACCAAAGAAATTCTAATTGGGTCGAAAAATACACCGAACTGAAGGTTTGTCAATGTTTTTGTCTCTTATAACAAATGTGCCCGGGTTGATGGTAATTTCTGAATCATGTTTCATTCAGGACTCAAAAGGTAAAAATAGCATGCATTTGGAGACACTGGAAAGCTTCAATGGTTTTGAAACTGTTGAACCAATGAGTCTGAGCAGAGCACAAAATGAGCAGCTTAAAAAGCTTTCAGGTAACACAAAAACAAAACTTGTGCTCTTTTGTTGAATATGAAGAATTGTCTCACATTGGAATTTAGATGTGGATTAGATTGGTTTATAAGAGGAAATGTAAACCATAGTAAATAACTTATGCAAGTATTTTACGGTGTGGTCTCCTTCTCTTATACATTATATCTGAGCACGTAAATTTACCTGACTCTAGAAACTTAACATGGTATAGTAGCGGTTCGGAAAAAATCCCGAGTCACCTTGCCCGGGGTTAGTCGGTTTAATGAAATTGACCGGTTGATAATCCATCGGTTTGAATGATCAAGTCCAACTTGTAAGGCGGTTGACCTTGATAGGGTGTGTTGAATATCGGAATTTAGATGTAGATTAGATTGGTTTATAAGAGGGAAAAGAGTACCATGGTAAATGACTTGTTCAAGTCTTTTACGGTGTGGTCTTCTCTCTCTTATACGTGATATCTGAGCACACTCCCTGAGTAAATTACCCCGACTCTAGAAACTTAACACTCTTTTGTTCATGATCTGAAATGAGTGCCTTTTAACACGTTATTATCCGTTTTAATCGAAAGGTACCATGTAGTGATAGTTCATTATGTTCCTTTAGTTAGAGGACGACTAGAAAAAGTGAAAGAACTAATTAAAGTTTACTTTTCTCCATTCCATATGAATCTCATACTGACTGCAAGTTTTATCTAGGATCAAATATCATGTTGAATGTGGCGAAACCCGAAGATATGAAACAAATCGAAAAGGATGATTCCCTTTCCTGTTCAAAAGGTTTATTCCCATTACTGAATGATGATGATATTTGCACAATATCGGATTTTAAAATGGAGAGCTTCGAAAATGATCTGTTAGTAGATGTTCCATCTAACATATATCCAGAGGCTGAGCTTCTGTATCCAAATTCTGGAATAGCAAGCATTAGCAGTAGTTCAGCCTTTCAGGCACGGTTTCTTCGTCCGAGATAGCACGAAACAATATGGTCGGTATTTCTTATGATTTGCGTTATTTTCGAACATGGATTGTGTTGTTCGGAGACTCGGGTTTTTGATGTATACACACATTCCTCTTTGTTGGTCCTTAGAGGGACAAATGGATGACAGTTGCTGGTTTAATTTCATTTGTATGAAGAGAGGGAAAATTCGGTCATAAACACGAATGGGAGATTTTTCAATTCAGTTCAAATAGAATAATATTTTAAAATATTTATGGTTCATTACAGTTTGAGCAGAGGTTTGTACTGGTTTATCTTAATCGAAGCTATCTTGATCGATCTATCAAACCGATTTAAAAATATAGATATAAATTACATTTACACTCCAAATCCATTAGTTGTAGCCTAACCATCCAAATAAAAAATCGATTAATGGTTCGGGGTAAGTAGTGTTCCATGTTGACGTCTACATTGTTGGGTTATTCCCTAACTAACCCAACTTTTAATTTATTTTCTCAAACTAACATATATCAATTTTGTATTCAAACTAACACATTTACCACTATGTTATTGAGATCAAATTTGCCAAAAATTAGTAAATTATGAGAATCAAATGCACCTTTATTAAAGTTCATATACTTTAATTGTTAAAATTGAAAACATTAAGAATCAAATTTACCAAACACATTAAACATTGAGAGTCGGTTTTTCCAAAACATAGAAAGTATGAGGATGGGAGTTGACAATTCAAAACTATGAAGATCATAATTGAAACAATTTAAAAACTTTAGGAAGTAAATTTGACAAAATTAAGAAACTATAGAGATTAAATTTGTGTGTCGCCCATTATCATATTTATGTTTGTGGATCAATAAATTTGAGCACACATTCCAATAAAACATTAAATGTTTTCACATGGCTCTAAATTTCATTCATGTTTGTTGTCATAGAAAGGAGAGAGTTAAGTCATGTTTTTTCATCAAAAAACAATACAACTTATCTAACAAGTTTAGTAGTTACATTATTAGTAGGCCAACCCAATCTTTATATCCTCCTAATGATGCAAGTAAAAAAAATTATGGTTTGGGTCTATCGCCTCTCGATACATAATCCAAAAATGGTTCGTATCATCTTTGTTGAACACCACATCATTCAAGTGTTTAAAACCAAGTACAATCCGCCGCGCTCAGCGATCTGTCACGATCTTAGATCGTCACATAGGAATAGAATGAGTATGTTAGAAAGGCGGGGGAAGTGGATTGAAGAAATGAGGGGAAGATGAAGACGTAAGGAGGAAGGTGAATGACGGAGAAGCCTTGTAAGAAGGATATAGAAATTGTGAAATTCAATAGATGTTCATAACCAAAACACACAACACTTTTATATCATAAACCCTAAACAAATAAAATTCAATAACTTAATAAGTTCCAACACATAATGGGTTCAATCCAAAGGATGGTCCGAGCCGGTCAAAGAAAAGAAGAATGGGGAGAAATTTGATTTCTTGTCCAAAAGGCCAGAGGCCTTACATCGCGTATGATCTCGTCAAAAAATATTTTATAGCGTTTATTCTTAGATCAGTCAGTTTTTTAATTATTCCGAATTTAATTATTGTGAGACACGAGCAATATACGAAGTTGGGCCAACAATGCGCGAAATTACGTCCTTTAAAGAGCATAGCTCTACCTTGGTTTCCACTATAATAAGCATAGGTTACAAGTACAATCAATAAATAATGATAATCCAAATGAAAATGGTACGAAAAACGATCGAATTCACTCCGTCGCGCCCGAAATAAGGGTACTCGCGACTTTTCGCCACAATGTCGCGAATCCATACAAAATCTCGCGAATGGGGATGCTAGTCGTGACATTTTGACACAATGTCGCGACTACATGCACAATGTTGCGACTACATGGGCCAAGTCATGAAAAGTCGCGAGTCGGGTGTCCATATGACGAAATCTCGCGACTACGAGCCTATAAGTGTGTTCTCGAGACTTTTTTAGCATAATGTCGCGAGTCATGGGATTCAATAAGGGGTCTCGCGACTTTTTGGCAAAAAGTCGCGACTGGGGGATGCTAGTCGCGACATTTTGACACAATGTCGCGACTACATGCACAATGTCGCGACTACATGGGCCAAGTGATGAAAAGTCGCGAGTCGGGTGTCCATATGATAAAATCTCGCGACTACGAGCCTATAAATGTGTTCTCGCGACTTTTCTGGGACATAGGGTCTTGTATTTATAGAAAAACTCGGCTCAATAAGTCAACTTAGGGTCCAAAAGCCCAGTCCTAATCAAATTAGCCCACCTCACTTAGAAAATACACAATGGAACCGGAATAAGTTTCATAGCGTCCGGAACTTCAAAAATGCACCCCAATTGAACATGAATAACACGTAATGTCGAGAAAATATCCGGGAATATTCTTTACCAGTTCATTGTCTCCAAATGCTTAGGAGATAGCCAAAAATATCATCTTAGGTCGCCAACGAGCTCTCGAGTGCCAAATTACGAAAATACCCCTGACATCATTTTCGATCGAAATCATCCAAACCGCTCAAAACACCATCAGAATCCTCATACAGGGGCCCAACATGGCCAAATTACGAGAATATCTCCGAAATCACATCACTCAATAAATACAAGAGAAATTCAAAAATACCCTTTAGCCACGTCAGACGAGCCCCGGGGTTATCATAATTACATAAATAACCCCGGGCAATATCAGCGTATATATAATCCATTTAACCTAATAGTACGAAAAGTGATGTCTAACCGATCGTTTATATTTACGATCGGCAGACTGTGATCGTCACCTCCTCAAGCCACGATCGGCACCTCCCACTCAAGACAACAATCGACACCCTCCCTCAAGTCGATAAATACATATATTGTATTCTTGACTTGTTTAATAGGTAATGGAGTTGATCGGCACTCAAGGCTTTAGTCATCATATCCGATAGTTGGTTTTCACTTCTCACGTGGCGAATTGTCACTTCTCCATCAAGAACTTGATTCCTAACAAAATGACAATCCACCTCAATATGTTTCATTCTTTCATGATGCATGGGGTTCGCAACAATGTGAATTGCATATTGGTTATCACAAAACAACGTCATTGCATTGTCTTGATTCACTCTCAGGTTCGTTAGTAAGCTACGCAACCATTTAAATTCCTGGAAAACAGTCTGCATGGCTCTGTACTCTACTTCGGTAGACGAGAGTGACAAGGTGTTTTTCTTCTTCGTCTTCCAAGCCATGGGCGACGATCCCTTGAACACCAGATAGCCAATCAGAGATTTCTCGTATTGCCCAGTCAGAGTCACAAAAACCGTATACTTTCATGTCGCAGTCAGATCTTAAAAGCAACCCTCGTCCAGGACTTCCTTTCAAATAACGGACCACTCTTAGCACCGCCTCCCAGTGTTGCATGAATTGGGAAAGCACATGCACAAAGTAACAAAGTTCAGGGCGAGTAAATAGTAAGTATATAAATTTCCCAACCAGTCTACCATATGGTGCTGGGTCAGTCAAGAAGTCTCCTTTGGAAGAGAGCAACTTGTGATTTTGCTCTATAGGAGCTTTGGCGTGTTTGTATCCCAATAGACCAGCTTCAGAGATGATTTCCAAAGTGTACTTTCGTTGGCAAAGATACATGCCCTCAGGGCCTCTGGCCACTTCGATCCCGAGAAAATATTTCAATTTTCTGATATCTTTCATATGGAACATTTTCCCGAGTTTCCGCTTAATGTCCTCGACTATGGTCTGAGTGTTGCCCGCAATGACCAAATCATCGACATAGGCCAATACATGTACTTGAGATGTCTCAGTGCAATACGTGAACAGTGAATAATCAGCTACCGATTTAACAAAACCAAGATGTTTGAGTGCGGCAGTCAGCTTGGCGAACCAGCATCGAGGGGCTTGTTTTAATTCGTAAAGGGATTTTCTCAAGCGACACACTTTGCCCTCAAAGGAGTCTTTGTATCCCTGAGAAATCTTAATGTAGATCTTATCGGACAGATCCCCTTGTAGAAAGGCATTGTTCACATCCATATGATGAATCCACCAGTACTTAGCAACAACAACACTAAGTAAAGTTCTCACTATGATCGCTTTAGCTACTAGTGCAAATGTGTCCTCATAGTCAATTCCCTCTATTTAAGTATTTCCCAAAACGACAAGTCGGGCCTTGTATCTTTCTATAGATCATTCAGCTTTACGCTTAAATTTATAGACCCACTTCGTCCCTAAAGGGCGTTTCCCGTATGGCAAATCTTCAAAGCTCCAAGTCTGATTTGACTCCAGTGCCATGAGCTATGCACTCATAGTGTCGACCCACTCTTTGAACTGCAAAGCCTCATTAAAACTGCGAGGTTCCTTAGAATGTGTTACAGCATTAACAAAAACAGTGTGTGATGGAGAGAATCGACTATTATCAGTATAGTCATGTATGGGATATAGACACAACCAGAGTGACCGTTTGGGGAAGGGCGGTCGGAGGTTACGAAGTTCATGTCGTATGCCTGCACTATGGAGCACACATAATCTCTCAAGAGGATTGATCGACATTTTTGACGATGACCCTTGCCCATGGGAGTTGGTGGTACTGGGAGAGGGTTGGATGAAACGGTTGACAATGGAGTAGTGTGGTCGACCGGGTCAGACAATTGGTCGACTTGTGCGGTCGGCGAGGAGGTTGTTCCTTAGTAGTGTGAGATGGTGCACGGGAAAGAATGTTCTTTAAGAAGCTCCATTGTTCATCCAAAATCCAGTTGAGCAGATCTTCAGGGACCGGCGCACCAGCGGCGTTTGCATTTGGACTCCTACCACTGGTCGACTGTCAACCGTGAGAAGATCGACCGTGTCCCCTACCTTTCATTTTCTCCCGACCTGCTCCACGTCCCTTCGAACCAAGATAAGTCAACACGGCTGCACTGTTTTTGATTGGCAATCTTGGTCGATCGCCCCACTAGTCATGATATCCGTTAACTACAAAACATGATTCAATTGTATGTCCAGACATTTCACATGCAGTACATATGACCTTGGCATGTCTCTCCACTCCATCAGTTTGTGCCGCAAAGCTAACAGTTTCACGTCTCTCTTCATTGCCTTTGACAACCATTTTGTGTCGTTCTTCTAGGATGATCTTGGAATATACTTGATTCAGCGACGGAAGGATCACAGCACTAAGCATGTTCCATCTAGTAGTGCTATAAATGCCATCATCTAAACCTAACAAAAATTGGTGGACTCTCTCGTTTTCTTGACGTCGTAGAAAATGTTTCAACGACTTACACGATGTTTGTTTGCAACAACAAACAAAATTATCCTCAGAGGTAGACAGTTCACACCAAAGTTTACGCAACCGTCCAAAATAGTCCACCATTGCATCCCCACGTGGATGACATGCAACGAGTTCTCCTTTTAATTCATGAATTCGAGTTTCATTGCCCATCGAATATCGCTGATGCAATTCCTCCCAGAGCAACTTAGCCGAGTCGATAAAAGAGATAGTAGATCTAATATGAGGATCTATTGTATTCAAAATCCATTGAACAATGAGAGAATTAATGGTTATCCAATCTTCGTTCAATCCAATCCCATGATGTGGTTCACTTAGAGTTCCATCAACAAATCCAAGCTTTCTTTTAGTCCACAATGCCATTTTCATAGCATGCGTCCAATCTCCATAGTTTTCTCCTTTTAATATAACCGCGTGAATAACCAGTCCATAGTGGTCTGATGGAGCCAATGTCCATGCCGACGCATCTCTATACGAATTTCCATTAATGTCAAAAGGAACATGAGTTATTCCTACCCCAAACGTGTTCTGAGGAACTACCGGTACAAATCCGGTAGTATTAGTTCCCCCCAATGGGGGATGCCCAACATAATGTCTAAACTGAACATTGGGTCTCAGGATTTCTGTGTTTGCCGGTACGTTCACAGAGGCTAATTCACCTGAAGTCATTGGTGCGGACTGTAAACCCGAGACACCCTCGTTCTACTCGGGGTTGAGTTCCCGGATATCAAGGGGGGGAAATCCCGTTCCGACAGCGGAAATGATCCACTTATAGAAATATCTGCTCCGATACCATGTCAAAGAGAAGAAGAATGGGGAGAAATCTGATTTCTTGTCCAAAACGGCCAGAGGCCTTACATCGCGTATATATAATCCATTTAACCTAATAGTACGGAAAAATATGTCTAATCGATTGTTTATATTTACGATCAGCAGACTGCGATCGTCACTTCCTCAAGCTTACGGTCGGCACCTCCTCAAGCCACGATCAGCACCTCTCACTCAAGACCACCATCGACANAATGTGAAAAAATGCGTATTATGTCATTTTTCGTTTGTGGTGAAAGTTTTGTTATTCCTGAACAGTGCTATTGAGACTCATTTTTCATGTGGCTTTCTTCTCCATCTTTTGACATTAATATTCAATTCGAAATCAATTACTGGAATTTGATGGATCATGCATACAAGAGCACAAAAGTGGAGTTTACTTTATGAAACAAACGGTTGGAAATGCCTGTGGAACAATTGGGCTTCTTCATGCTGTTGGAAATATCACTTCTAAGATAAAACTTGGTAACACTATAATGCATATCATTGGATTAAGTGGGATGAAAAGCTATTTTTTCTTAGTCCGACTTGTACATCTTGGTTGTGCTCCCGACTACTAGTTTGTAGATATTCAAGTGAATGGTGGATCATCTTTAGTGGAATGCCATACTAGGGGATATTCTTTTGGAACTTTTCAGTTTACTTTCACCTGAGATATGTAATCTGCATTTCTGAACAATACATTTAGTTTCCGTATTATTAAAGCATAAACTGTACTTTTAGTTCTTTGACAACCAATTTAGATTATTGTTTTCTTTTCTTAGGGAAAAATAATTATTTTAAGCACATTCTTCTACTGCATGGTATATCACTCTAGATTCTTATTTATGTATCTGTTTTTTCTTGCTATTTTACAGATGAGGGGTCTTACCTGGACAAATTCTTCAAAGCTACTGCAAATATGGATCCTTTGGAGGTATTTTTTCATTTTTTTTAATTGATCATCTTCTCTGTTTGTAACATTTTTATTAAACTTTACACTTTTCCACATTGTGGTAAATATTTTGAAAATGATGGTGAACTAGAAGATGCTCATTCAGTTGCAGCTACTGCTGGAGATACAGAGGTAAGATGGTTGACTTGAATTATAATATGTTCTCTGAGCTAGTTCGCTTTTTTATGTTTTTCATATTGCTTGCATTATTTCTACTTTTGAAGCAATATGAGAAAATTTAAAGTAAAAATCTTATACAAAGACCCTGCCCACTTCTATTATGGTAATTTTTATGGCCATTGGTTCGGATTTTGAATTCACAAGTAGTTTCGTGTTTTTATATGTTGTCGTCTCCTCTGATCAATTTTTGTGCTTAATGTGCTTCAAATTCATGTACATTTCAAAACTTGGCCCGTAACTTGTTATTTATTTGTTAAGATTGATTAAAAAACAACTCATTAATTTCTCTCATATTTAGCAGGCATCAGACAATGTTGACGCCCATTTCGTTTGCTTCACTTGTGTAAATGGTATATCTTTATATCATGGATTATAACCTTCACATAATTCACAGTGTTACGGTTTATCTCTGCTTAAAGTTGCCCTTAGTCTGCTTTAACTACAATACACACACATTCCTGACTCTTTACAGGGGAACTTTATGAGCTTGATGGGAGGAGAGCTGGGCCAATTTCACACGGTCCATCTTCATCTACAACTATAATGCAGGTGGAGGTTTCTGTACCTCTTGTCAAATAGTTTTGTTTGTTTCAAAAGTGTAGTCTAGCGTGCAGGCTTGTAATTTTTAGACTTTCATATGAATCAATTTGCTTCATTCATGATGTGTTGTGCCTCAGGATGCTACTAAAGTGATTCAGACAGTGATTGCTAAGAATCCGAACTCAATCAGTTTCAATGTGATTGCTCTTTGCGGAATCCTTGTTTGATTGAGCCAGTTTGGGCTGCCTGAGTTTGCCTTCTTCCTATTGTTAGTGTGAAGGAAAAAGGATTGAAGGTTTGATTGTCTTGACTAGCACTCTCACTTCACCAACTTCGTCTCACGAACCCTTCCTTGAACACACAAGTAAGTTGAGCATAACGGTTTGTTATTCCCTGTCGTAATTCACAAACCTTTTTTGTGAAGTATCTCAACTTTCATTGAAGAGAATTGCATACAAACCAACAACTACTGTAAAAACTTTTCTTCATCTTGGAATCTCTGTAGTTGCTTTGCTCAAGTTCACCATAGCCATGAACTTCAAAACATAAGTTTGCAACTTTTGGGTTGAAGTCTTCAGCCCAGCATCAAATATACACAAATTTTCAAGTAGTCACATGCAGACATCCCAGAATGTTTCTTTTACACTTAATATAATTTTCTTCAGTCACGTGATCATGTTCAAAAGTTCAGGTTGAGCAGAGAGAGGCCACTAAGACCATGGAGAAAGTGAACCCAGATGATCTCATCCAAAATCCATCACCTTTTATTATACTAGCCCGAAACCCACCATGCAACTTTGATATCATATAGAAATTCAAGATTCAATTGATCGAAAGAGTGTCGGTGTAACCTAAAAAAAGTAAATTACATTGAAAAGACTTGGATGAAACCAATTTCTTGTGATATCACTACGTTGTAAACCAAAAATTTTCTATTTTTGGAGGGACAATATTTCAACATAAAGATTGTTCTGTTCGTACCTCGAAACTTGGTTGCATTGAATGAATAAGCTTTCTCGAAACCAGGATACGCTTTCTTTATTTGAACAGAAGAAAACCAGTTAGGGAAAGCATCCTTCCCAATTGAACAGTGTAATTCTCGTTGACCATCCTGTTTTTTAGTTGGAATCAACGTGCCAATTGATGTTGACCCCGCAGTTATCTGGGCACGGTAGTTTCCGGGGAACAAGACGATGCTTAATTCTCACGAAAGCTAAGCCTTTTTCTGTTCGGTTTTCGAACGGAACTGATGTGGGCTGGGTTAGCCCACATTTGTAGAGTGGCCCAAGTCATTAACCCTAGTATTTTAATAACTTGTGCGGATGCAATGGGGGTTCTTTTTTTGGCTGATTTTGGGAACGCAATTGAAGTCTTGAGGACTTGTGGTGGAAGTTCCATCGGTGTTTGTTTTGGAAGTAGAACTAGAAGATCTAGTTTACTTCTTCTTTTCTTACCTTACGTTTCATACTTTGTTAGTTAGAAACTATTGTGTGAACTTGATAATTTTATTGTGTTTTACGTTGCTTTTTAGTGGCAGTATTTTCCAAAAGAATCTGCACCATTTGGCGCTAGAAGAAGGGTCGGGAGGGATAAGGAGTTTCATGGCAGGTCGAGGTGGAAGATGATATGGTAATCCGATGGGCCGTGAGAATAAATGGGAACAACGCTTTGATGCTCTTGAAGAAAGAGTAGAACAACTTATGATCGGAATGGAACGATTATTAAATCAGCAGTGGCGACAATCACCAAATCAACCATGGGCTCGACATAAAAGTGATCAAGGGTCTCCAGATCCTGCAAATTTTGGGTCAATTGAAATGGGAAGAAAAAGAGAGGGTAGGTCATGTTTCTCATCCAACAAAGGAGATAGGCGATGTGAGTCAGACTTAGAATTGATATCCCAGAATTTCATGGCGGCCTACAAGCCGAGGAATTCCTTGATTGGCTAGCAACTGTGGAAGAGGCTTTGGAGTTTAAGAATGTCCCGGAGGATAGAAAAGTAGCTCTGGTTGCAACTAGATTTCGAGGGCGTGCATCAGCATGGTGGCAGCAGGCAAAAACTACTCGAACAAGAATGGGACAATCAAAACTTCAGTCTTGGGACAAGCTAAAAAAACATATGAGAGCTGCATTTTTACCATATAATTACCAAAGGGTCTTATTTCAACAGCTACAGAATCTGAAACAGGGTATTAAATATGTCGAAGAACATACAAAGGATTTCTATCAATTGGTAGCCCGAGTTGAGCTTCAGGAAACATAAGATCAGTTGTTAGGCAGATATATAGCGAGTTTAAGTCCATCGATACAAGATATTTTGAATATGTTTGATCCTATATCAGTTGCAGAAGCTTATCAGAGAGCACTAGTCATCGAGAAACAATCAAAGAGAGGAAATTCTCACTACTCAAGCCCAGCGATGGGAACTGTTGACCAGAGAAAGGAAGCACCTACCCCTTCAGCATCAATATCCACCGCTGAAAATGTCCTTCGCAAACCAGTAGCTAATGTGAAATGTTACATATGCGGAGAATATGGACATAAACAAGCCGATTGCAAGAAAAACGGTAAAAGGACCATGTTTGCTGATTTTGCCGAAGAGTCTGAAGAGGAGGATGTTCGTTTTTCAGATCTATTCGAGAAACCAGTAAATGAAGAGCTAGTTAGTGGAGATATCGGTTTATCCCTAGTGACTCGAAGGGTATACTTGACTCCAACAATCGAAGATGAAGATGCATGGCTACGTAATAATATTTTTCAATCGAGTTGTACAATCAAAGGCAAGGTATACAAATTAGTTATTGATGGGGGAAGTTGTGACAATTTTATCTCCGAAGAGGCAGTCTCAAAATTGGGCATTGAGATGGAACCTTTATCTAATCCTTATCAGTTGGGTTGGCTAGAGAAGAAAGAAATGTTCCCAGTCACTCAACGAGCACATATTGGGTTCTCGATACGCAAAGTATACAAAGATGAAATTTGGTGTGATGTGATCAAAATGGATGCATGTTGCTTATTGTTGGGACGTCCGTGGCAATTCGATCATCGAACAATACATTCGGGTCGAGAAAACACTTATTCATTCGTGTTCAATGAGACAAAAGTCGTCCTGCTCCCTACTCGGCCTCCAATTGATGACGCAAAAGTTTGTGTTAACTTGTTTTCTTCCCCTCAACTCATAGAAGAAATTGGACAGCACCTGCTTTCTTAATTGTGAAAAGGGAATTAAATCTTCTTCCTAGAGTATTACCGGAAGATGTAAAGGAGTTACTAAAAGACTTCCCAGATGTTTTCCCCGATGAGCTACTGGATACCTTGCCCCCTCTAAGAGATATTCAACATCAAATCGATATGAGTCCCGGATCTTCATTACCGAACAAAGCTCATCATCGGATGAGTCCTTGTGAGCACGACGAGATGAGAAAACAAATTGAGAACCTCTTAACCAAAAGACATATCTGAGAAAGCTTGAGTCCATGTGCTGTACCGGCGATTCTAGTACCTAAGAATGAAGGCACATGGAAGATGTGTGTTGATAGTCGGGCGATCAACATGATTACGGTGAAATATAGATTTTCGATTCCTCGATTAGACGATTTATTGGACCAAATTCATGGAGCTACTGTCTTTAGCAAGCTTGATTTGAAAAGTGGATATAATCATATTCGTATTCGTCTGGGTGATGAGTGGAAAACTGCTTTCAAGACACGAGAAGGATTATACGAGTGGCTTGTAATGCATTTTGGGTTATCCAATGCCCCTAGCACATTCATGAGGGCAATGAACCAACTCCTCCAACCCTTTATAGGACGATATTTGGTCGTCTCTTTTGATGATATTCTAATTTACAGCCACGATCGAGATTCTCACATCCAACATGTTCGCGATGTTCTTAGTGTTCTCCAAAGAGAGTATTTCTTTGCTGCAGCATCTAAATGCATTTTTTTTACTAACAAAGTATTGTTCTTGGGATATGTTATTCCAGGAGATGGATTGGAGGTCGACTCAATGAAAATTCAAGCGATAAAAACGTGGCCATCTCCTACATCTATCACAGAAGTTCGGAGTTTCCATGGGTTGGCTTCATTTTATCGGAGATTCATCCCACATTTCAGTTCGATAATGGCTCCTATTACCGATTGCATAAAAGGGAAGTCATTTTTTTGGAGTTCGGAAGCTGAAAAAGCTTTTATTAATATCAAGATTATACTTACTACGACCCCTGCCCTTGCACTTCCAGATTTCTCTCAACCTTTTGAGCTTCATTGTGATGCCTCCGGAGTAGGAATTGGAGCGGTATTGAGTCAGGCAGGACACCCTATTGCCTACTTTAGCGAGAAAGTTGGGGAGAGCAAACGCAATTACTCTACATATGATCTTGAGTTGTTCTCCCTTGTCCAAGCCGTGAAGCATTGGCGACATTATTTATTTCAACAAGATTTTGTTCTTTGGACAAATCACGAATCATTAAGACACCTGAATTCTCAAAATAATGTATCATCTCGCCATGCTAGGTGGTTTGCTTATTTGCAACAGTTTACATTCTCTATCCGACACAAAGATGGCTCTAGCAACAAAGTGGTTGATGCATTAAGTCGCAAACGAGCTTGCCTAACCACGATGAGAGTTACCGTTGTTGGTTTTGAAACATTACCTTCATTATATCCAGCTGATCCTTTCTTTTTTTCAGTGATTGAAGGGCTCAGTTCTGGAGTTTTTCTGGACTATACTTTACTCGATGGGTATTTATTTAAGGGGACCAAACTTTGTATTCCTGGTTGCAGTCTTCAACTTCAGTTGATTAGAGAGGTCCACAGCGAAGGTCACATTGGAAGAGATCGCACTCTCCTACTACTACGGGAATTGTATTATTGGCCAGGCCAACAACGACACGTCACAAAGTTTGTTCGGCAATGTCACGTTTGTCAACGAGCTAAGGGAAAAACTTCTAATGCTGGACTATATTTGCCGTTGCCGGTACCTTCTCAACCTTGGGTTGACTTGAGTATGGATTTCATTCTTGGTCTTCCTCGGACACCTCGAGGGTATGATTCTATTTATGTGGTAGTCGATCGTTTTTCAAAGATTGTGCCTTTTATTCCATGCAAGAAGACAATGGATGCAAGTTATGTAGCCACCCTTTTCTTTAGAGAAATCTACCGACTTCATGGACTTCCCCTCTCCATCGTCTCGGATAGAGATACCAAGTTTCTTGGTCACTTTTGGAGGAGCTTATGGCGTTTGGTAAACACTAATCTCAATTTTAGCAGTGCGTATTATCCGGAGACCGACGGGCAAACCAAAGTGGTCAATCTATCATTAGGCAACCTCTTACGTTGCTTAGTAGCTGACGATCATAAAACATGGGACTTGCATTTGAGTAAAGCCGAGTTTGCTCATAACCATGCAGTGAATAGAAGCACTCTTTTCAGTCCCTTCCAAGTTGTGTATTCTGTACAACCCAGGGGACCAACGGAACTTACTGCCCTTTCTGATCAGCGACGTATTAATGGACGTGCTGAAGATTTTGTTAACTCCCTCAAAAGTATTCATGAGCAGGTAACAAAAAATTTAAAGGCTGCCAATGCTCACTATAAAGCCACAGCGGATCGAAGTCGAAGGCAGGTCGAGTTCCAGAATTTCAGATGTCGGATGTCTTCAACGTGCGCCATATGTTTCCTTATTACCCTGAACATTCGGAGTCGAATGCTTCACCACACCGAAGAGAATGATGTGGGCTGGGTTAGCCCATATTTGTAGAGTGGCCCAACTCATTAACCCTAGTATTTTAATGACTTGTGCGGATGCAATGGGGGTTCTTTTTTTGGCTGATTTTGGGAACGCAATTGAAGTCTTGAGGACTTGTGGTGGAAGTTCCATCGTTGTATGTTTTGGAAGTAGAACTAGAAGATCTAGTTTACTTCTTCTTTTCTTACCTTACGTTTCATACTTTGTTAGTTAGAAACTATTGTGTGAACTTGATAATTTTGTTGTGGTTTACGTTGCTTTTTAGTGGCAGTATTTTCTATATGAATCTGCTTACATAAGAAGCGCATCCGCCTGAAGAAGCAACGGGTTTGCACTTTTATTAAATTTGTGATTTTCTTGGGATCCACAAGCGCATGTGTTGCAAGGAATAGCAGAATTAGTGTAGTAAGCAGAGAATGGAACGCAGCATTTAGCTTCTCTTGGTTTCGAACTTGAGTGTCAAATTTAAACGGTTTTGAAACTTTGGGGGTCAACCATGCAATTTTAAACTTTGAGGGCATTGTGTTTACAAATTTAAAAAGTTAGAGGGTCAACCATACACATTATGTAAACTTTAGGTGCTTCGTACGTAATTTTGAAACTATAAGGACATCGCATTTACACTATTTCAAAGATTATGGGTCAATTACAAACACCACTCATTTCAAATTAAGGATAAAACAGAGTAAGTATTGGACTTCTTACAAAGAGCTCTTTTCACCCTACTCATGCACTGACCTATATGGATGAAGTCAATCAAGGTATTCACTTCTTCAAGCCCACAATCATATATTGATTTCATTTCATCACTCTCATGTGATGGTGATACCATCACATACACTGATCTTGCAGCAAAGTTTTTCAAACCGAGGACGATTCAGACTCTTAGTGAAGATGTATGCTAGCTATTCAGTTCCAGGGCAGTGGATGAATTCCACACTCCCTTCATTTCCAACCTCTCTCACAGCATGGTATTTAATTTTAATGTGTTTTGATCAACAATGAAATACGGGGTTCTTTATCATGACCACTGTCGATTTGTTGTCGCACATAATTGTTGTGGCTTTGAGTTGAGGAAAGACAATTTCTCCCAAGAGTCCTGTTAGCCATAATGCATGATTGGAGGCAGCGGCAACAACCATGTATTCTGCCTCCGCTGATGATTGTGCAACACATTCTTGTTTCTTCGATTTCCAACATAACATACCTGATCCCAATGAGAAGCAATAGCCAGATGTGCTTTTATAGTCATCCAAACATCCTACAAAATCCGAATCATTGAACCCAAGCAATGTAATGTATGATCCTCCTGTGAATACCAATATGAAATTGACTGTATATTTGATGTAGCTTAGGAATTTCTTGGCAGCATTAAGATGAATTACCGTTGGTTCCTGCATATATCTAGATAACACCCTTACTGAAAATGCAATTGCGGGACGAGTTGTAACCAGAAACATTAGCAAACCAATTATGCTCCTAAAAAGTCTAGCATCAGCTGGTGGACTTCCATCTTGATTTTCAAGTTTCATTCCTTCAACCATAGGCACATAAGACATATCCTCCACATTGAAATAATTAGAAGATCGGATGCATACTTTCTTTGACTCATAAAAATACCGAAGGAATTTTAATGTAACTCAAAACCAAGAAAGTATTTTTCCATGCCTAAGTCATTCATTTCGAAAGAGAATTTCATACCTTCTTTTACCTTTTCAACTTTAGAGTTGTTGTTCCCTAAGATCATAAGATCATCTACATAAACTGAGATAATAGTGATTGAGCAGGTCGAGATTTTAAAGTACAAAGCTGCTTCAACATGGCTCTTTGAGAAATTCAACCCAAGTAGATGAGTATCAAACTTAAGAAACCTCGCTCTTGGTGTTTTTTTTAATCCATAGAGTGCTTTTTTTAGTCTTAGAACTTGATTTTCATGTTTGTTGATTAGAAAACCTTCAGGTTGTTTGATATAAATGGTCTCAGTAAGTTCACCATTAATAAAGGCCAAGTTTACGTCCATTTGATACATTTTCCATCCCTTTTGCGAAGCTAAAGTAACCAGCAGTTTGATGGTGTCCAATCTTGCAATGGGAGCAAATGTTTCATTAAAATCTACTCCATGAATTTGAAAATATCCCTTCACGACCAATCGAGCTTTCAATTTGTTGATACTCCCATCGACATTTAACTTTGTTATGAATATTCATCTAGTGCCAATCACTTCATGATTTGTTGGTCTAGCAACCAATTCCCACGTGTTATTTTTAATAATTATGTATATTTCATTCTTCATAGTCAATGCTCACTCTACTGATTGGAGTGCTTCCACAGCACTTGAAGGAGCTTCTTTAGCAGTGAGACATCAGTTGTATATATCTTGTAGAGTTCTAGTTTTCTGCCATGATGTGTCTTCCCTTATAATTTCATCATGTTCATCCAGTGTGTGTGAGGAGTCTCCATCCTCTAGAATTTTAATAAGACTGAAGGTTTCATCTTGCTTCGAAGCACATGAGTCGAAGCCACTGCATCCTAGATTCGAATCCCATTTCTTTCCTTCATCTATGTTGATGCTTCGACTTACATACACTTTGAGAGACAATGGATTCAACACTTTGAAACCTTTGCAAGTTAGTCCATATCCGACAAAAATTCCCACATTGGCTTTATCTGAAAGTTTGTCTTTTTTTTCCAAAGTATCAGTGTGTAGCATATATTTCCAAACATCCTCAGATTTTGTAGAGAAGGTTTATGATTGTAGAGTACTTCATATAGAATTTTATCATGTAGAGCCTTTGTGGGGAGTCAGTTTTGAATTAAAGTTGAGGCATTTACAGCCTCAGCTCACATTTTTTTTGGTAGTTGCTTTTCAAGCAGCAAGCATAAGGTCATATTCAACAAGGTTTTGTTCTTTCGTTCAGTTGTGTCATTCTGTTTTGTATTGTATGTCACAGTAAGTTGATGCACAATGCCGTTCCAAGAAAAGTGTTCTTCAAATGCAACAGACTTGTACTCGGATCCATTGTCTGTTCTGAGTATTTTGATTGAATCATTCAGTTGTTTCTCCATTTTAGTCTTGAAGTGTTTGAAGACATCTAGGGTGTCGCTTTTAATTTTCACGAAATACGTCCAAAAATATCTACTGATGCCTTCAATAGAAGAGATAAAATATTGGATGCCACTTAGGGAAGGAGTTGAGACATTGGTCCACAGAGATCTGAGTGGATTAATTGGAGTCGAGAAATGAAGTGTTTGCCATTTTTCCCTTGTGGCATACTTCACATATGTCCTTTAGAAGAGTCAATGTGGGAATATCAGTGGCCATATGTTTTTTGGATTGCTTGGACAGTCGCTCAAAACTATATGACTTGCTTTTTTATGCCAAAGGGAAGTGGTTTGATCTATTGCATATAGGCATACTTCACTTGAACAATGTGGATGTACATAGAAACATCTTCTCATCATGAATACTTTGCAAACATAATTGCCATTTGGAAGATATATAAGGCATGAGGATTTTTCGAAGACGAGTTTAAAGCCTTCCTCAATTAATTGGCCTATGCTAAGTAGATTAAATGTCAGGTCTGGAACGAATAGAACATTGGACAACTCAAGCTTCTCAAGGAATTTTACGTTGTCTTTTCCATTTATTGAGAGAATGCGTTTATCTCCGATTTCCACTCCTCTACCAGATATATTCTCAATGCTCCTGAATAGATTGATATTTCTAGTCATGTGGTTTGAGCAACTGTTGTCCATCATCCATGCTTCGTTTGATTGTTTTGCCATCAGACATTGTTCTCCATTCATTAATGTTACTGCACATTTGAAAGATGTGACTCGAATGCAAGACATAAGTGCACTGTTTACATATGTTATTTCTAGTTCACTGTCCTTTTGAAGATCTTGAGCTACTTATGCATTTTGTGTTGCCTTACACACCTTAGTCCCATGACCAAAGGATTTGCATTTTTCACAGAATGCGCTTGGTCTGAAGAAACAATATTTTTCTCTATGGTTTGTTTTCTTGCAGTGAGGGCGGGGTGAGAAGCGACCTGGAGCAAAATACGTGTTGTTTTGAGATTTTGGTTCTTTTGTGTTGAATACGAGTCCACAGCCGCCAGAGCATCTTCATGTCTTTCTTTTGAGGATTCAGTTGAGGCCTTTTCTTCAGCTCTCGAATCTTTGAGTTCTAGAGTTAATAATTCATCAGCTAACTGTTGTACAGTCATGGTTGAAGAGATATCCCCATATGCTGATTCCAAATAAGAGATTTTGTGATCATATTTTTCTGGTAGTGAATCAAGAAGTCGTTCAATGACTTTTACTTCATCGTACATACCACTAAGTAGTCGGATTTCAACCACAATATTTATGAGTTTGTCAATGAAGTATGTTGTTTTCTCTGAAGAATTCATTTTCGTTCGTTCTAGTTGGCGTCTGAAGGTGCAGATTTTTACTCCGTTGGCTTTTACACTTCCTTGATACATTTCCACCAACGTTTCCCATAGTTATTTTGCGTTTTCGCAGTTCATTACCCTGCTAAGTACTGGTTTTTCAAGACTTGCTTGCAGAACAGCCAATGCTTTGAAGGATTTGGAAACTTGTTATGCATAATGCTTAGCTTTTGTTGCATGATGAGGATTAGGGGGAGAGGGCAACCGTATTCTCCTAGCTTAACAAACGTCCATGGATCCTGTGATCATAACTGAACCTCCATTTTCTTTACCCAGAAATGAAAATTATTTCCATCAAAGCGTGGACCACAACATTGTGGATAGCAAATGTTGGCTCCGATACAAGATTTTTTAGGAGGTTTAAGAACATGATGTTGTATAGTATGAGTTGAATGTAGAGTATTGAACTGTAATAGCCAAGAAAAAGGTATGTTGGAATGGTAGCAGGGAATATGGTGATAAGGTCTAGAAGAAAAATAACAAGGGATACGGGAACGAAAGAGCGATAAAAGAAACGAAAAGATTGAAAAGTAAAGCAAAAGATTAAGGAGGGGTAAAAGTGAAAAATGGGAGGGGTCAAAATGTGAATTAGAAAAGTTAAAATGCCTATAAATAGAGGTTAGAAGGCCCAAAAACCAAGTCATTTATCACTAAACCACAAAAACGTACGGAAACACGCCAAAGCAAGAAATTATCGCGAAAATCTCGGAACAGCAAAAATTATCCCGAAAACAGGGCTGTAATTATTATCGCGGAAAATCTGGTAAGCAACCTTGTCGCGAAAATTTTCAACGTGGAAAATTATCGTGGAAATTCTCACGTTGAAAATTATCGCGAATCTTCCAAAGAGACAACTTTATCGCGAAAATGAAATGCTTCACAAATTGTCGCGAAAATGTAAACCGCGTGTCTTTTTATCGCGAATTTCAGGAACAGAACAACTTTATCGCGAAAACATACAATTAGGGTGTTTTCGTCGCATTTCAACGTCGGATCGTGAGGAAGGAAGATACGAAGGGTCTACGGTAACCAAACAGTCAATAATAAGATAATAACGTCAAAAAAATGAGTTACTGAAATATGTTACGGATTGCAGGGAAGCACCAAAGATTATAACAAGTGAAAACAACAGGTAAGCGGAGTGAACACAATATAGTAAGGGAAGGTTCAGACTTAGGGAACGGGATTGAGTTAATAAAGAAGAAAGAAAAAGACACGAATGAACGAGATAAATGTTAATAAGACTCGGGGTGAGTAAGGATGGACCGTCCGACCGAACCCGGCATCGTGCCTAGTACACAATTTGCCAAAGGAAGGGCATGCCTGATGAAGGGAACGATAAGTTCCAAACATGGAAAGACGCGTACGTAAAGGGCATAACGGATCCGGGTGGAAAAAGGGGTAGCGCCTAAGTACCCACCCGGGGAAGGGAAGCATATAACCCGTCGAGTCATCCAACAGCTAACGGTTGACTTGGGCGGGACATGCACCGAGCATGTTATTCTCGGCAACAGTAAAGTTAAAGTAAGAGGGGGATGATAAGGGTAAAAGAAGAATGAAATAAGAAAAAACGGTTAAAAGGAATGATTCACGCATGTGTGGACGGTCTAATTAAGAAACGAAAAGATAATGTGTAGCGTGTGTGAAGTTTCCTTTAATAAATTGTGACCGCTTTACAGATTTTGTAGGTGACGCGGACGAGGTATGAGAGGGGCATGGGAAGGAGGTCGTCGGTTGTCCGGTGATAGAGTCCGGTCCTTTAGAGAACACTCTAAATTATGTTGTCGAACTTTGATGTTTTCGAACTACGTTTTCAGTTTACATTCGAATGTTTCGTTTTATTTAGCGCGTTTTAACAAAACAGCTAGGCCCAAATTGGGGTCGTTACATGAACTCCCTTCAATTGAGGTTCTTGTGAATAATTCAAGTGTAGAGTTTAATGACTTGCCTTTGTTCTTAAATCTTGATAAGAGAAATTGAACAAGCTAGAGAAAGTTTAATACAAATGGAACATAAACAGTAAATGAAAGATTCAGACTTAACATAAGCACACATTTCAAATTAAGGACAATACAGAATAAGTATTAGAATTCTCAACTATGGCATGATCTGCCCACAACCATATATTGATTTCATTTCATCATCATATTACACCTAACTTGCCAGTGATGGATCTCGATACTCCGTTGCGTCTACCCGAACATATCGGTGGACCACATTTGTAAGTTGGGTTCAATCTTCAGACAATTTTCCAATTATGCGGTGGCGTTAAGGTGGTTCTGTTCATATTAGGTAGAAGCTTGAAAACATCAAACTGAAAAATCGGTTTAGCTATAGTTTCATTCATTGTTTTCGGCAACAACAATCCGTCCTTACAGCAAAACTATAATTTCCCCACCTTATCGTTGTTCTCCATCTGCGGCGGCAGATCGGAGATCACTAGCTTCTTGTAGCAGCTTATAACAGTAGAGAGATCGAAATCTTTGTAATATTGACCTTGTGATCCGTACACACAATCAGTGGGATCAATGGGGTGGATATAGTGTAAGACCCTTAGGGTCCGATGGCACCTTAGGCAAATCTCAACATCAACTATAGACGAGAAACAATCGTATGTTAATTATAATGATTCGTCTTCCATTGCATGAGACATTTTCTCTAACAAAATAACAAGGAAAACGTTAGAACTAGAAAGTCAAGCGTGCTCACCGTTGAGTAATTCATGTATGGGTGACCCACTGGGGAGTGTAAGGGCCAGGGAAAAAGTAAAGTCTAAGGACTAAGTGGGTGTCATTAGGGTCGCCTAGTCTAAAGTGGATAATATCGTGCAAGCGGGAATATGAGTCGTTACAGTATAGGCTACTCTCATCTAGTTAATGAACATGTTTCTCATCCATTCCCACGTTAAATTCCATTGATCTAATCGAACCAGAGGATTATTATTGTCAATTGTGAACTCAGCCAGATAATGATTGTCATATGCTCGAAGAACATCGTACGTGAATACAATGTAGTCTTTGCGTTTGGGTGATAATTTTGTCTTCGTCTTCGTTTTGAGTTTCGGGTCCTTTTTGCAACAGACATGCATGTAACCGGCTACAGAAACAACAAAAATCGTCAGTTCTAATTCAAATTATCCATAAATGTACATAACATTTATAGAAAATCGAACAAATTTATACTTTTTAAGCAAGATTGTCGGATCATATATAAAAGGATTGACATATTATTTCTAATATGTTAGATTCTTCAAAGGTATTTTTTTGGATGTGTATAATTGATTCATTCATTATTTTTATTTGAATTAGAGTTTTGAACCGAACTCACTTTGTTCATATTTTATAGTTTATTTGAATGCAAATTTATTTTCAAATATTATTCATATAGTTATATGAATTTAATGTTCGTTTGAATATCTTTTTTGAGCAAGTTCAAACGATATGTGCACATTTTTTCGAATTTTATATTGAAATTTAATATATTAAAAAATATTTTTTTAGATAAATATCCAAAAAAAAAAAAAATTTCATATTTAAAACCAAAAAATATTATAGCATGTAATTTAATAAAAAATGAAAATTGAAGAGATAATACAAAATATAATAGAGTGGAGTTTATAAAATTATAATATTTTTATATTAAATATAAAAATATAATATATTTTTTCTCCAAAATGATCATGTACATCTAAATTATAAAGAAACATAAAAAGTTTGAACAAAGTTATATTTATATTTAAATAAACGAACACAATTTTATACTATACCAACAAATTTCGAACATGAATTGTCTTGTTTGCATGAACAACCCTATTTTTGTTTTGCCAAAAATATAGTTATTAAATAAGAAGAATAAGACGGATAATACATTGTTTTTCCAATGTTTTTAACCAACGGTATCCCGGTGGATATATCAAATACCACTTAACATCATGTTTTTGGATCAAAACTCGAGTTTCCTGGGTGTAACCATAAAAAATAATAATATATTTTTTAAAGAAAATATTGGTATCAATATTGGTCCCGACCGAAACTCCGTTTCTCGTTGTCAAAAACCATGAAGTAAAAAGCCAAGTTCACAAAATGCGTTGAAATTAGAGCCACAAAGGTAGCTGCTCCCTTAGTATCAATAACAAACACCATACATTCTCCCTTACTAATTCAACGCCAAACTATCTTTCCTTTCGCTACGATCATCACAAATCTTTCGGTAAACACTCTTTGTTCGAAACGACAACAAAACATCAAGTGCAAAACCAACCACACAAGCAAACGCCATGACAACGTAAACTAGTCGATAGCAATGAGCTCCAAGGCAAGTGTTACCTCCTTCGGGAGTTCGTGTAGCTTGTGCATCATACAAGAATCCAGCAAGGATCCCGGAGAATAGAAATGAGCCAAGTGGGAGATTGAGGATGAGAATGTTGTAGATTAGTCCATAGTATTTTAGACCAAATAGCTCCGAGGCCGTGGGTACTGTAATGGCAAGACGGATTCCGTAACAGATTCCGACGACAATGGAGCCAATGTAGAGTGATCCGGGGATCGATATTGCCATTAGTATGTAGCCTAACGCCATCACGACTTGCGAAGCTGCGTTCCATACTGGCCTTGGTACTCCTGCTCGCCTGCAGTTCAATGCGAATCTTATTAAATAACAAAACTATGCAAAATATTATATGTTACATAAATAATATTAAAAAATAATCATTAAATAAAAGAATACATATATCTATATAAAATAGAGGGGTGCTTGTCTATACTCTCGAACTTTAAAATAATGTAAAAATGGTGACCTTCAAATTTGTAAATTGCATTCAAGGTTTTCAAAATTGATATAATGTGTGTTATCGATCCCTTAATTTTTAAAATTATAAACACTATATACTCAAAATTTTAAAATTGTGTGGTAGTGTGATTGACCATTGAAGTTCTACAATCATTTATATTTGATTATAACATCATTAAAGTTTTAAATGTATCTATAATTTAAAAAGGTGTAATAATTATATTTCAAAACTAATAACATAAAAAGTAAAAAAAATACTATTTAAGTTATTTTGAAAGATTTTGAAAATGCAAATGCTAAAAATGAAATTTATAAACTTTGAATGTATCCTTATACACTATTATACAAATGAGAACTTGAGTCTCAATTTTTTCATATAAAATATCGAATTTGCAAATAAGATAAAAATAAAAACCACGTGCATATTTAATATAACATAAGGAAAATAAGTCAATTTTGTACGGAAAATATTAATATATTTGAGTTTCTTTTCACACGGTGCGGAAAATGAAAGAAAAAGAAAAGCTTACTTGATGAAAAACTCCGACAGGGAACCTGAAAGAATCCGGCCGAAAAATCCCCAGATGCTCGTTAACGATACAAAGATGGACACATCGGAATACCCAAGGGCCAGACCCATTTGACCAAGATTATTCATCACGGTGAGACCTGTACCTACACCACAAAGGAACGATGTGAACAATATCCAGAAATCAAGGCTTTTTAGAGCTTCAAAGACAGTGTGCTCTTCGCCGGTTACAGGCGCACGCGCCGCTGTGATATCTTGAGGTGTTCGGACGACGTGTTTAGGCTCCTCGGATATGAGCAACGGTTCTGTTTCGTTTCTCTCGGAATCTGTGGAATTGGAGGAGGAGCGGAGGAAGTCCTTGACGGCGAGATGGATAGGGATTGAGATTGGGGAGAGGAGGAGGATTAGGAGTATGGCGGCGAAGATTTGGGAAAATACGATGCCATGGGTACCAAAGATGTCGTAACCTAGCAAATACAGAGCGATTATGACTGAGAGAGCGTTGATTACACCGAAATATTTTGTCTCCTGGGTTTCCTCCGAGGCGGAGGACGACGGGGGAGCTTCCCGGAGGAAAATTACTGCGGAGAGGCAAACAATGAACGNTCTGTTTCGTTTCTCTCGGAATCTGTGGAATTGGAGGAGGAGCGGAGGAAGTCCTTGACGGCGAGATGGATAGGGATTGAGATTGGGGAGAGGAGGAGGATTAGGAGTATGGCGGCGAAGATTTGGGAAAATACGATGCCATGGGTGAAAGGATAAAGCCTTAGACACCAAAACAGATAAGTTTGATGTTATCAATTTTGTTTATACTTCATTTCCTGCAGTTTTTCGTTGTGATATAAGTTTGAGGAACGAAACAATTTTACGTGGAAAACCAGGTGATTCCTGGAAAAAACCACGAGACCACTCACCGGGTCTAATTCACTATCCACATTCTGAAATGTATCAGATACAAATGATGAACAAAAAACGACTTTTACCACCACAGTCACTGCTGCCTTTAATCCGGTAATTTCCGCCTTTTCTTTGATCGTCTTCCTTTTGTATCCACCTTCACTATTTCTTATTTTATTTCTGCACAGATTTATACTGTCTTTTTTCTTCTTCTTCAGACACGTTTCCTCAATTCACTTCGTGTGATCATGGAGAAGTGCATGACTGAACATTTCTTGCAACTGCCTCTGAAATTGGGCTGATGAGAAACAATTTGGGCCGCTGAAATTCTTTTCTCCCTTGGCCCCAAGGGACTCTTGATAATTCTGTATTGGGCTGGACATAATCGAATTTCAATTCGATCCAACAATGGGTACCAAAGATGTCGTAACCTAGCAAATACAGAGCGATTATGACTGAGAGAGCGTTGATTACACCGAAATATTTTGTCTCCTGGGTTTCCTCCGAGGCGGTGGACGACGGGGGAGCTTCCCGGAGGAAAATTACTGCGGAGAGGCAAACAATGAACGGAATAATTGCAAGCATAAGGAGAAATTTGGCCGGATCGCTGGCGAACAGAGCCGAACAGACATCGGTAAAAATCGCGGTGCTTAATCCGATGTAACCTTTCAAAATTCCGGTGACTGGTCCACGATTTTTACGGAAATTACGAAGACAAGTTACCAGAACCGCCGTGTTCATCCACGTCGTGCTGTTTCCGCCCATACATAGAAAAATACACATCTGAAAATGACAAATTCAACCCTAAATTTCAGCAACAGCGAAAATCGTATGTCAATTTTGATTTAATCGGACTTACAGCCCAGTACGGAAGGGGTTTTATCCGGTGGCTAACGACGAGCCACTGTGCGCCATATCCGATGAATCCTTCAATGGCGCCGATTAATAGTATGAGTGGTGTAGAGATGTGATCGGAGGCGAGGCCGGCAAGTAGACCAAAGGCTTTTCCGACGTCCTTCGCGACGGAAAGGCTGTTGAGTTGCAATTGAGTGAGGGCCATGAGAGTTTTCAGAGCGTCGGAGTAGTTCGAGAATGTGTAGTTGTTTCCTGAAATGGATTGTACCCAGACGGCGACGACGAGACCCAGCCATTTTCCGGCCGTAGACGACGGCGATAAATCGAATCTCATTGTGGAACAAAGAAGACTTCTGTACCAATAAATTAAATCGCGAGAAGTGTTTAATTCTTATTTAGTATTTAAAAATTAAAGAGACATGGATTTTATAGATAAAAGAAGGAGAAAATTCGTCAATAAAGAATTATAGAATGAGAAATGAGACTTAAAATTGAATTTTTTTATTATTCATCTTCAAAATTAGTAAACTTGATATTCAAATTTCAAAATTTAGGAACAAAATACATTATCATAATTTGCATATAATAGCAAAATCACCTCGGAACTTTGTTAATTTGGCCAAATTAGTATCAACAATTTTCGCTCGGTTAAATAAAAATGTAAATATTTCATCTCTTATTTTTTTAACTTCTTGCACTTGTATTTGTGTCTTCATATTTGCAAAGAAATAGCAAAATTTGACACATACACAACATTATCTAACTTTTTTCATTTAATTGGAATTACGAAGATTGGTTGTGTAATTATTGTTTTTGGGATTCTAATTGTTAAAATTTTGATAATCAACATTGACAAATAATTAAATATTGTAGATTAGTTTTGAAACGTGATAAAATATGAGGATCAATTTTACTTATACAAAATTGAGGATCATAATTATCACAATTACAAAACTTGCAGATACTATGATTGAAGAGTTTTCCCTTAAAAATAACTATAATTCAACTTAGTGAGACATACTTACAACAAATATATAAATAAACCTGATTTATTCCACATTAACACAAAATATTATTAAAATAATTCTATTTGAAAATAAATTTGATAAAGACTAAATTAGGCCTTTACATCATAGACTAAAATAATTACATTTCCTTACGTATGTGAGACACGTGCTTTAACAATATTTGATCTGAATTACTATTTTTTAAGCGTTAACTTACTATATATCATAAGATTTAATTATTGAAATTCAATATTTATTTTTTCTAAAATGAAATATAACTAATGATCCATATTAATACATTGACAAGCAACTCCTAATACTGGGTCTCGTTCATCTTTATAAATTGAGGTGTGATGAAATATTGTGACGTATGATAGGATACAATTATAATTATTTTTAAATTGTGTTTGATAAAATTGTAGTTTATAATTGTTATTGATGTAAAAATATTACAATTCCCTCATATTAAACTTGGTAAACTACTAATTTCTCAAATGTCGATAATGCTTAAGATGATTTTAGTTTTAATGGTGAAATTTTGATTTTTTAACGATAAATTTATCATAACTTTTTTTTGTTTTATGTATATTTAAAAAATTACGATTCGTCGATTTCATCAATATATTTTGATTGAGTACCCATTTTGTTAAATTCCTAAAATCATGTCAATTTACGTGAGGAGTATGCATGGATATAACGTATAAGATAATGAAATCACAACGTAAAATAATTGAGCAAATCATTTACTATGGTGGACATTTCCTCTTATAAACTAATCCACACCACATTCAATTTAAGATGTGAGACAATTTCATTATTTAGCACATCCCCCTCAAATCCAACAACTTAACAAGTTTGAATTGTCAATTCAAATCGGTATATTACCAGCAGATCAATTTCATTAAATTAGACTAACCCCCGGCAAGATCACTCATAATTTTTCCGAACCCGCTCCAATACCCTGCTAAGTTTCTAGAATCGGATCAATTTACGTGAGAGTGTTCAAGGGTATAACGTATAAGAGGATGAGATCACATCGTAAAATATTTGAATAAGTCATTTACTATGATCAACATTTCCTCTTATAAACACCGCATTCAATTTGCAACGTGGAACAATTTAATTATTTCAAACACATTTTGTGTTAGTGGTCACGTCTTGTACAAGAATTGTAAGGTTTCCTAGAAATTTCGTAGCCAAGAAGTTGTGGCAAAGTTTCATTCCCTTTGATGTTTATTTGAGGAGACATCTGAAAAGTGCATTTTAAATATAAAAACAACAATTTTTTGTCGAACAAAAATAAGTTATCCACCGAAAATATTGATTGAAACATATAATGGTTGGAGTGATGATATGTAGATTGACGTTTATTCGCGTGTGTGTGAATATTATAATTAATAGATAAGATCGCATACTTATCAATTGTGTAAGGGAGATTTACAAATTTTAAACTATCTTTGTATCTTATAACATTTCGTAAGAAAGCAATTGTAAGCTATATTAAACGGACACCGCCACGGCGCCACGTGGATTCGGGGACTCGGACTCGGGGAATCAGATTTATTAAAGAGTTCGATTCGTTAATATTATTAATTATTTTTTTAATTAAAATTTTAAATTTTAAAAAGACATGTGTGGTTAACATAGTTTATAATTAATAATAAATAAAATTATGTTTATCTAATTATATTATACAAAATAATAAATTACTACCATAAATATATATGATAATTAATGCTTAAAACCAATAAAATGTCGAAATAGTTGGTATAAACTATATTATATCTCAATAATACCGATATATAGCTAATTTTTTAAACATTAACGAATTATATTAATATATATAAATAATAATAAATTTAAATAATGACTATTTCAAAATAAATAATAATAAATTTANTAAAGTTCTCTCGTTCAGCATAAAGCTTTCCTACTTTACAGGTGCAAGTTTGAGCAGCTTCGCATTTGCAGCACGGTAATGGGAGGATTCTTGTAAGTTCTTCCCAAAGCTTGTTTAGTTTATTGAAGTACATCGTTATTGGATGGGTTCATTGAGTTAAGGAGTTGAGTTCTTTTTGGAGTTTTGAAAACAGAGGTCCGTTTGCCTCAGCAAATATTTCCTCTAAGTCCTTCCATAATGTTAGTGCATTTGTTGCATACATGAAAGTTTCAGCTATCTCCCCATTCATTGAGTTGAGTATCCATGATCTTACTGTTGAATCTACTGCTTTCCAAACTGCATATTCAGCAGAGGTTGAGCCGGCGATGGGGACGTCTCCTGTAACAAAACCAAGCTTCATCTTGGATTCTAATGCTAGTTCCATTGACCGTCTCCAGATTCTGTAATTTCTTCCATTGAAAGTCACATTGACTATGATCTGAGTAGAGTTTTCATTTCTCGTTAACCTGAGTGGGTCGAAGGTTGGTTGAGTGATTGTTGCAACAACTTTTCCAGTATCGTTACCGCTCGTCTCTTCTTCCTTTGTCATTGCTCCGATACCATGTGAAAAAGGGAGAATGTTAATGCAGAATGATCTGGAATTGTGTTGCTGCTGTTGGTTTTGAAATGTTTTTCTTGTATTTCTTACAATGATTTGTACATGTATTTTAAAGAACAAAATTGCATAAGAAAACAATCTAGCTACTCAAGTTCCAAATCTTCCGTTCTTCTGCATAATCTTCTGCTATCTGACAAGCCATGGACATGATCAAACATGTGCTAGCAGCTTCCTTTGATCAATATCAAACGCATCATGTGCCAACTGTACTATTTCAACGTGTGAATTCTTCACACTCTCAACTAAAATTATATTTATCTACTCTTTATATTCTACTGGTTATTATTTAGATATGTGTATGGATATATAGAAAACTCAATCTGCTGCCATGAATATCACTACAGTCGCAAAGAGAAGAGACATTGTCAATAAAGCTTTGCGATCCCCTCTTGTTAGAAGTTAACATAAAAAGAGAAAGTTCAAATCTTTAATTATATTTTTTGCTATTTAGTTCTGTGTTTCACTTATTGGTTTTATTTCTAGTAGATGATTTCATATGTGATTTTTCTTCTAGTCTTAAAGGGAAGAACCAATGTCGAAAAAGATTTATGATCCAATTTTGTTAGGAGTTAACAAAAAAAGAGAAACTTCATGCCTTTGATTAACTTTTTTTGGTGTTCGGTTATGTGTTTCATTTGTTGTTTTTCTCGTCGTGGACATTTTCATCATTGGGGGTCCTAATTCATGTTCTGATAATGTTGATTAGGCGAACTAAGAGTGAAATTTTTTGAAGATTTTCTCTTTTCTTAGAATTTGTTGGCATGACATTGGGTAGCTTAGGTTGATTCTATTGATTCGCAGCTAGAAACCATAATGAGCCCTTTGAGTAGAAGATTTGAGCAACTTCTAATCTCCATTATTAGACTCTTGTTTTAATCTATGAATTCGGTTGTTCATATGAGTTTTATTTCAAGAAATGCTATGTTATGAATAGATTGACTTTGTAGCTTCCAGATATCTGATTAGTTAAATATCACTGCTTAAGAATGGATTCACAATATAGTTTCATCATTTTATTTATTTTAATGCAATTTAATAGCGATTTATAGTTTTTTGCATTGCTTTAAAAATATTTTACGATTTATTTATAGTTTCAATCACTTTATTTATGTTAATGTGATGTAATAGCGACTTATAGTTTTTGTATTTACAATTTAATGGTGACTTCTCAAATAGGGACAGAATAGAAGTCGAACTTCTATTTTATGCTTGGTTGAACAGTTTTATGACTCGGTGACACACAATTCTCAGAGGATGGAATAATTTTGAAAGCGATAACAATTTACTATTGCGAAGCAATTACCTCGGGTGGGAAAACAACAAGAATTCGTGAAACTGAGGTTTTAAGGAGAAATGGTGCGTGCTTAGCAAAGATGTGCAAACTTTTTGTGGGAAATATTATAGAATGACTCGTGCTCATCCAAGTGGCTTTATCCGTTACGACTAAGTCGACAAGGTTTTGGAAGCATATCATTCAAAGGTTGGAAACTCATTTATTCATGTGAAAGCTAGGAAGGTATTGTAGAATCAATCAAAGTGAAGGACGGTATACATATTCGTTTACATATACCATTAGTTTTTTTTCATATTATGCTACTTAACTTCTTTAGTTAGTTAGTGGATTTCAAAAACGAGAGGGGAACACAAATGAGTGATGATGGGGAAATTGGATCATCTTTTCAATCATCACACATGCTTTTTGAAATTGAGTCTGATATATAGGTTCATCAACGCCCCATTGGAAGGATAAAACCAAACGACTATGCAATGCATGAACTACCCCTAACCCAATGTCCAACGAAAACAAAGAGTTGTATAGAAAATGTTAGTGGAACATACTTCCAAGTTACATAGATTGAATGAGCTATTTGCTCAACACAATGTCATTTCGTTAGCTTGAGAAATGAGAAAATTGTTTGAGATAGATACTACCACCTTTAATGAGGTGCTACTACGTTTATACAATGAAACATTTATTTGAGTAGGCACTCTTTTTTGTGAACTTAAAACATTGTCTTTATAAAGAACGAGGGAATTTCTCCCAGCTCTTCTGATTTGGACTTTTTAGTCTCATCCTTCGTTGTTGCTGGGAAATTTAGGATAGCCTAAGAAATTTTAATTGCCAGAGCTAAATTTTGTTGTGGGAAAGAGGAAGTTGTTAGTTCATATGCATATAACAATTTGTTGAACTTTCTAGTAAGTAGAAATCTAGTTGACGAAGTAGTATTTTTTCAAAGATCACACACTAAGGCTACATAGTTTTTGCCCCGATACGTGTAGCTTCAATATTGTTGTCCGAGGATTGTGCCGTAAGGGCATGGTTGAGGAAGGTTTTGAGTTTTTTGCTGTTATAAAGAATTTTAACTATTGTCCCGGCCTAGTCACCTTCAATACTCTAATCAATGGTTTATATAGAGTTGACAATGTTAACAGAGCAAAGGAGTTATTGAGCGAGTTAAAATTGGTTATGTTGGTGAAAGCTTTATCTTGTTATTATGTTTATTTATATACGTATTGTTTATGTTTGTGTGTTTGCTCGTAGTCCAAATGGTGAATGAGATTGACAATACATCTCAAAATAAGCAGCCATCTTATTGGGATATATATTTAACTAACTTGTTTGTTATGTTATGTGCAGAAGAAATAATTAAATGTAATAAACCTTTAAAATATTTGAACAATGAAGGTTGGACAAGGATTGTTTCTGAATTTGGTCGTATTACTGGACTTAAATAACCAAGAGATAAGTTGAAAATAGATGAGATACATTGAAGAAAGATTTGGTTATATGGTTGAGGTTGAAACAAAAAGCTTCAGCGTTGGAGATGAATGAGGATGGAAGGATTATTAGACCCCTAGTGGTGGTAGGATGTAGAACGAGTAAGTTTCGTTATGTTTTTATTTATCTGTCTAAAAATTTAATGATTTATTAAGAAATCCTCATTAATAGGAAGATATCAAGTTTCAAAGATTTCGAGACTTTGGATCTCATCGAGAAGATGACCAAAGAATCATTTTTGTAGATAATGTGGCCACTGGAGAATATATGTTCACCTCATCTGCGACAGAATCCGTTCCAAATTTTGATATAGGTACCCAACCAGCTGAATATCAAAGTGATAATTGGGTTGACTTAGAAGATTTGAATGTTAATGAATCAAATGGTGATGGCTCACATGTACATGTTTCCGAAAACTCTCCTATATTTGCCAAAAGTCAGGGTTGTTTATGTGATTGGTCCAATAATGCTGGCAAACGAAAAAGACTTGATAATAATGAAGTGATACAAAGTCTTGCTACTTCAATGGATCGTATAGCTGTTGTCGACCTTGAATTTGAACAAGTTGGTAGGTGCATGCAATTTTTGAAAGATATTCCGAGTGTGGAATTTGACACACCATTCTTCTATGGTGCTATTAGAATATTTAGAGATGGATTCAACAGATCTATATTCTTATCGTTGGATACATTAGAACACAGGTTAGAGTGGTTGGAGGCAGAACTCAATGGTGAAATGTGATGTTAAAGTTACCATTAACTTTTTCTATTTGTTTTGGTGAAATGTGATCCAACATAGGAATGTGGAAGAAT